>SCLD01154593.1:0-21564 GCA_004367895.1 Oikopleura longicauda
CCGATAAGGATGTTATGGGTGTCGACACAATGCGAAGTGATATTGTTAAAATCCAGGAATTGTCCTTAAACGTGATCACGTCAGCCCACCATTGGTGACCCCTCTTGCTTTCTCCACCCCATATTGACTAAAAAAGGACCAAGTCAAAATTGTTCGTCAAATTCTTAATATTTTTTTCATTAATGTGGTCACCAGATGCCATTATGATCGTGGTATGCTGATCTAAAGTGAAACCGTTTTCATCACAACAACAGCAACGGCGTATGCATGTGTATCAAGCAGCCTGGTGACCAGGCCCTGGTCAGATCCGTCAATCCGCAAATTAGTGTAACAGTGACTTAATTTTGGCTTAACATTGAATTTGTGCGTGAGCTAACTAGGTTCGACCGTTGTCATAGGGGTGGGTGAGCGCCCGTAGAGTCTGTGTGTAGTGGGTGGTGAGGGAGTCGCGACTACGTGGATTTATTCAGGATCGGATTAAACCAGATTGGGTTGATCAACTTTTGTACCGAGAGGGAGCGCCGAGAGCGCATTCTTGTCACGTCTGAATCAAACTGGGGTAAAGGTTGTGACAAGTGGAAAACACCTACCACCTGCATGCTGGATTTGGTCGAAAAAAAGTTTGTTGAACGGAAAAAAACATGGAAATATGCACATGATAAAACTAAGTTCATCACTTAGACGACCGAGTAGGTAGAATGTAATGGTGAAATGCTGATCAAGTATATATATACGGATATACTTAAACGGGATACTTTATTCGGGCGTGGTCTTTTCTTGGTCAGGCCGAAACGTGCAATCCAAATGAGCTCTATAAGTTCCGTCAGTTAGACGGGCACTTCTTCTCGCCGTCGTGCGGTATCTGAGGGGAATGTCCGGATAGCCCATGTGTAAATGCATTTGTGCCTGCGCGCAAGCCCCTTTTTATCCGTTTTTTCGTTCGTTCGTTTTTTTGTTCGTTGACGATATACAACAGATTGACACGTCGAGTTTATTCGGTCAATACTGGGCCTGATGGTGATGATCATCCCTTTCGCGTTATATTTGGAATCGTGTATTTTAAGTATCCGGCCCTTCACTTTAGCAGTGGTTTCACCCAAATGTGAAAAATATTTTACCGCAAAAGTCACTTTCTACTAACGAACCTAATCCTTTGATGATGTGTATCCAAATATATTCCTTACGAGTGTATTTCGTTCATAAATGCGCAGATTGCCATACGTCAAATACCATATAAACCACATATTGGCGAACTGTAAATACGGGTGATGTGACTTATTTCTCATCTGCATTTAACTGTGTATTAAAGCACCAAGTGGACGGTCAAATTCATTAAACTGCCCTGTCAAGCGACCTGATTGCGATCGGCATTGAAGGGGTCCCACTCAAGTATCTTTCATTGCAAAATGAACATGGGACTAATTCAGTTCAATCAAACGCTCGAAATTACACCCGCGATTCCCAAACTATTAACAATAGTGCATAAATACTGGTGGTTTCCATTCTCTCTTATTTTTGTTCGAATGCAGTCTCTGAGTCGCGTGAGGTGAATTGGGGCACGTAGTAATCAAGTGGCCCCTTGAAAGAGGATGATATTGATTGTGTCAATCATAATGAAACAGCGCGCACTGTGCGTGTGCCTGTAATTAACTAAGCTCACGCAATCCTATTTTGTCTTACCGAATTTAAGCACTCCGCTGGCCACTGGCCAGTTGAGCAGGATGCTGATCGCCATATACATGCTGAGCTGACCCTTCTAAAAGCAAAACGTTCGCTTCTTATCTACTTTGTCTAAGGGATTTTGGTGATTTAATCATAATTTTGAGGATTATTGTCTTGATTAGTATGAATAACGTGTATGGGTTATGTAGGTACGTATGGTAATGAAGAACATTGTGGCTTCGGAATTCTATTTTTATCCTATTCGAGTACCAACACGGCGCCATTTCCGTAGTCTCTAACTTAATAGTGATCACTTCATAGGCAATGTGTAGAACTTGACAAGTGGTCGAAGGTGCTTAAAAATACGTATCAATAAAGCGTGTATTAAGCCGCTAATTTCAAGTACCTTCAATTTATATTTACATACTGAGTCAGCCATGTCAGCCACATCTGAAACATATCTCCCCATCCGCAGTGATAACGTGAAACTGGGTCTGTCGGAAATGTTTTCTGGTCGGCGTCAGGGGTACTGGTGAACTACCGAGCAATGGTCAATGGCCGTAGATACTCGAAATTCGTTATAATGCTATTAGGTGGCCCGTGTCGCGTCATTAATGTAATCAGTACCAAGCTAAAAAAGGTGTTTACCTTACCTAAAGCCGGGGGAGCCAAAATACAAGGTAAAAATAAACGCAAATGATAACTATTTGTTGTTATTTGGCATAAAAGGGGTTCAACCGTCCGTCGAGTCCAAACTATTTTTTCACACAAGTGTTCGTAACATTTTTTTGTCGAAGCCTTTTTCCAGGTTCAATTATTTAAACATTGACAGGATACCCCATTTGTCTAAAACGCCAAAATGCCAAGATAAGGATGTGAAATGACCATTAAAATGATCATTTGATTGACGTAGTTGTAATAACGAAAAGCTGAACACACACAGTCTCACTCACAGAATAAGCCAATTAAGGGTGCTGTGTTTCTTGAATTGTGAGACCAAAACCACAAACTCAGTTACCATTGTTCACGACCCCGTCGTCGAAAAAAATGTAGACCTCTGTACGCTGAAAAAAGGGCGCGGTACACAATCTAGCGGACACACACAATCTAGTTTGAACTTTTAAAAGGCCATCTTCGATCAAACGGCGGATACTTCTATGTTTGGTAAGTTTTCTAAAAAACGACCACTATAAAGCATATTATATAGACACCGCAAGCTCGTTTTCGTCTGTTGTTTGGAATTCCATAAGTCAGATTATGCATTTTGTCCCCCCACGGCCAATATCACGTCCAGCTGTGGCATTTTCTGCTCTATCCAACTCGACCGCCACCAACATTCAAACTTTGACCGTAACATGCGTTAACGGGTAGCAAGCGTGAGTGCACGTTGTAAATGTCAAATTTTGGATGGCTGTAGCAAGTGACGAAGGTTCCTTCTAAAAATAACAAACGATCAACTGGTCAGTCGAGCACTAGTTCAAGTTCCTACGTCCATAATCCCAACACTGCGAACACGTTCTGTACGTTCAGGCTGGCTGTTGAATGAACTTTAAACTTGAAAGTCAACTAAGTAGCTTTTGCCCTAATCAACCTCAAAGAGAAGGTGGAGATTCATGTCACTGTATCACAATCAAAAGTAAATGTTAAGTTTAATATTGGTCGTCTACTGCATCACTGCATCGTCGAGAGGATCGGATTTTCACGTTCACTTTTGTTGATTTATTTTGTTCAAATCCAAAACACTTTTAAAATCCAATTTTTGAGTGGTAGAAACGACTCGAAATCTCACCGACGTGCTAGAGCTGATCCTTTGCATGAGTGATGAGACCCAGTTACGGTTTGAAACAGTCGAGAGCTGGTCAGGTTTGATTGATCAAATTTACGATATTGACGATCTGCGCTCCTGTGTCTACGCACCACTTACATTAGCCATTTTTGTACTCTTCGCATGAATACAGCTTGACAGGAGTGACAAGTGCTAACACACGTACTAGGGGGAAAGTACTATCATTGTAAGCTGCTTACATGCGTGATAAAATGAACATTATGTCCTGGTGTAGTTAGAAGCTTTAAACTTTATCTTAATTGGTCTGCCGAAAATTGTTCCTTTCTCGTTGCATCCCCCTTGGTCGGAGTGCGGTACCTAACAATATGCTCGAAATTGATAAAGATATCTGACCACGAGGTTTGAAACCGCGGTAACTCTCTTTCGAACATGGCCTTGTATCCCCTTTTATCTGTCACGACAACCAGTGTGAGTATCGCGTTTGAGTAGGGGTGGCGAATGATCGGGGCGGGGCGTTGTTGAAGAATTAGACTTTATTTAGACATTTTTTCATGTTCGTACATGTAACATAACGTGTCTGAATAGTCTGAATAGTCATTACTACGTTTCACTTTCAATTGGCCAAATCATTGGGTTGCCAAGTGGTGTAAACACTTAACTCTTACTCGAAGCCAACCAAAATACTAAGAGCCAAATTATATACCCATACGCGCTTTGATAAGAATTCCGGCGGCTGACCACATTTGACGTTCAACAAATTTTGTATCAAACCTATCAAGCCAAGTTCAAACATTTGAGATCAAAAAAGTCATGAAAATGACACACGACGGCTCAGCCCCTCATGAGTAGCGACCCCTTTTGAATACTTACTACATATGCAAATCGTGTAATCTCTGATCAAAGCAGTTGTCGTGTAAACCTAAAACACAACAAGCATTTTTGTAGTCGTAATGCGCGCGAGCAGGGAGTGTCAAAAATGAATTACGATACTTTATTTTGACAGTTCCACACCATTACCAAATATCAACGCCAGATGCCGTTTACGTAATTTAGACTAGTGACACAACTAAACGAATTGGATTAATCCGTGAAAACAGCGTCAAACACGCGCCACAAACCACTTTGTTTTACGAAAATCATTTTCTCAATGTTAAACTGTTCGATGCATTATTTTTGTAACATTTTTAACAGTCGCTGTTTTAATTTATCACTTGTAATTTGCGCGACACTTGAGGCAGGTAAAAGTTTATTCAAATCATGTCACTATTAGGGATGGGCATTTTAAAGACTACACCCTAAAAACCTGAAAGAACATCTACAGAAGTAACCTATATCTTTCTATTGTATCTTATTTTAAGTTTAATCCACCTTTGTAAATGTTAAAAAGTTCACGCCTTTACTACTAAATTTCGTAAAAGCAGTGTTATACGCGGCTTACCACAAACCACATTTTAACGAAAATCATTGGCCTAACATACGGCATTATTGCACCATTCGATTGGGCTGAATGCATTACAAGTGAGGCAACCCTTGAGGCAAGCAAAAGTTCATTTAAAATCATGTCACAATTAATGGCAACCTCTTGCAAGTTCAAGATATGTGCCATCAAATTATTTCTGATGCTATGCCGAATCTGGGTGGATGTTCAGTTATTCGCTGAAATGTGAGAATGATTCGTAAAAATAGGGTGATTTAGGTGCGATAATGACACGTAATATATTCTATGACCTGACGGTTTCCAAGTGAAGGCGTTAATTTACTGAAAACTTGGCTGAACTTTTCGAATTGAGCGTTGACGTTGTATGTGTACGCCAGTCAGCTTATTTGTGTGATGCTTCCTAGTTCGAAATCCGCAAGAATGGGAGACAATAGTCACGTTGTACCACTGGTGTAATCAAAATCCATCCCGTGATGTGAGGGGGGTCCTAATCAGAAATTGACATTTGCCCCGTTGATAAGAGGAAGAAGACGCAGTGTATTTTGTCCAAATAGTAATAATGATGGTTTTACTCCATTGATAAAGCCAAACGTGGCTCCCCCCGCTTATCACTTCGATGAGTTCGGTCACTAGGGTCTAATTATATATGTTGCACCGAACACATGAACAAACACTGCATTTGCCTGCGGACTCCCGCATCGTCAAGTACTAATGATTATCATTTACCAAACGTCGTAGACGACTGCCAGTACACCTGTGCATGGGAATAACAGCAAACATCAACGGAAACACCGTTGACGCACCACTCTACCCCCCAGATAAGAGATAAAACAGTAGGAACATCTGGAGAGGGGGTTAGGCTTGAACGGAGGTGCGGTTGTAGCTTGACTCAAACCTCATTACATTCACGTCAAAACGAAAAACACGTTCAAAGCATACTGCTTGGCGCCCAGATCCGAAAAATGCCAAGCTGCAGAGAGCTGAGTGAGAGGACTGAGCTGTGGGACTGATTTACATTTATTCGCTCCCCACAGGTCAAAACAGACATGTTCAACGAGGGAGAACGTGAAGCGAACAATTTATTCAATTTATGTCCCGGCGTGCCTCGATCACACACACACGAACGCACACATCAACGTTGACATCGGCTCGACTGTAGTAGTAAAGCGAGCATCTTCTTAGTTTGATTGGATTTTATCCGTTCGTGGGGCGGGTGGACACATCCAAATGTGCATCTGTTGCTATGTTAGTGTGCCTGCGTGTATGGATACGCGTGGATGGATGTGTGTATGTGGACAAACAGTCGAGCCTGAGAAGAACCTCGACTCAGCATTATGGGCAAGTGAAGTGCTGTCCACTCACTTGGAATATGGATAGAGGCCATTTCGAAAGGTTGATGTTAGAACGAATGACCCCTACAAATTGCTGGGCGGACATCGTAACGTTTGTCTTGTGCGATAATCCCTTCAGCGAAACTATTTGCAAACATGCATGGCTCGTTTAGACACAATTGAGCATTATTAGAGAAAGGTTCACATACTGCTCCACGACGTTTTTATGATAGATAGTATTTTTGAAAAACAAGCCAAAGGAACTCGTGTTTAGCGTGGCACGTCTTTTTTTAACGCCGCCAATTAAAATATTTGTCGAAGGTTTGCCCGCGGTGGTGGCGGTGGTTGATAAATTATAGTACGGGCAACTGATGATCCCTAAATGCTAATCAAGTGCCAAAAGCTGGAAACAAATAAAATGAATAGGTCTTTAGATACAGATTAAGGGGGATTTTTTGATATAAAGTGCAACGTGTCTCGAAGTGACCATCATCCTTAAATTATAGCTTATTAACACTTTATTTGAGACGCTACTAGAAAGAACAAGACAAAGAGAGTAGTAACTAGGTTGTCCGATGTGCTCATAATAACGAGTTGTCGAGACAGACGCTCAATACAAATACGTTTGTTACCCACATTGTGTGTGGTATCACTCGCTGCTCAGAGCGAGGTCTAAATTAGAACTTGCCCCTGTCTCGAACTGTTTACAATAAATCAAGAGGGGATTATATCTTGACCGGACACTCTAGCTACGGACTTAACATGCTTAAAATCGAAGCCATGATTATGTCAGTGGCTTGGTTTCTTCGCATCAACACTTACGTCGTGGATTTATTAATATGCGCCAGATGCTTACCGTTTTTCATGGAGCACCTACTTTAGCACAGCTGAGAACGGTCACCATGGACCATGGTGCATAATGGTTCTAAATGATTAATTTACCACGGAGACAGTTATCTTTTGGTTTTGTCCGACATGGTCTTATCGTCCTTGGACTGCTACGTGTAATGAAAAGGAAGAAAGTATGAATATTCATGAAATACGTCTCATTAATACGTTATAGATGTGAATAAGGGTGTGGTGATGAATAATGAGTCGAATTATTAGATACCATAATTAGGTACGCGAATTTGTACCTTTCAGTAGCCACCTACTACTCAACCACCACATCATCGCCGAGACCATCTCGCGAGTCCAAACCCAATCAACATCGTGTTCTTTAACAATGTTTCCAAAGTAATTGTTCCAATTTACGTGGTTCGAAGATTTGGCCCCGTACATAATACATCGTAAACGCAGCGTCCGATGCTGACACAAAATGCGGACAGAAGTTAGATAGTCACTTTGTTGACCGCTTTAATATAAGCATAATGTCACAATGACGACTTGGCCACGACACTGGTTTGTACTTTACTCCTTTGAGTTGAGCACACACTTAATCAAAATGAAAACACTCTTTATGCATTATTTTTAGCTACTTGGTCGAAACCCGATTAGAAGTGGTTTTTCCAAGGACAAATTGCAAATAATTGACGTAATAGAAAATAGTTTAGATTTCGTTCTCATCTCTATATATGACTATCACTTGAAAGTTTGTCTCCGGCCACTTTTGAATAAAATATTCAAATTTTGAGCATAAGAGTGCAAACGTTTGTCAAATGTCAAACTCGCCATCGGTGGCCCTACCGAAAATAAAGTGACTAAGGTGACAAAGTAGGTAACGACATTTGTTTTGCTTTTGGAGGTAATGTTAGGTATTGTGTTGTGCAAAAATATAGAGGCCCTGATTCTATGTATGTGAATAACGACAACCCTGTTGCAGGAAGGGCGCAGTCCACGTTCTATGAACAATGACTTGTCGCGCTTGTAATCGCTTGTTTCCGCCATTCATGCTAAGAATACATTTTTCCCGTGACAATAAACATGACAGCCAGTTGATCATCGCTTACGTTGATGCAGCTAAGGAGCTCAAAGTTCAACCATTTGATTAGCTCGAAAACTATTCGTAATATGGCGGTGTAATTCGACTAGTCGAACGCTTACTAACTAGTAATAAGCTATTACTCGTCACTGCGTCGCGAAACTTTTGACAAAGTTATTGCTACAATTAGATCATGGTTCAACTTTGTCCTAACCATAATAATATGTTGTTATCGCTAACCGAGGTTGAATTATGGCTCGTTTCCGTTTGCTGCCCGGCTGCTGCGTAAAAACTTGTTTCGATAACTTTGATTTCAAATTGACCGCATAAGAACTTGATCTTCACGAGTAGTGTGTCATTAATCCGGCTTCGAGCCGTGGGGGTAAAGTTTAGTGTGTTTTAGAAGCAAGTGATCAATCGGGTTTGGTCGTATTTGGACGCTGAGAGAATTGAGACAACAACTACGTCGGCGCATGGGGATAATCTGACCGTGAGAAACCGTCTTACATCAACCGGGATCACGATCATGCATAGAATATTCGCATTGTTCAATAATAGTGCATAGGGGGGACGACACGTGGCATTCAGTTTTTCGGTAATAGGTTTATTTTTGTACAAGAATCATACAATACGAGTGACCCGTTTCAGGTCAACAACCGTATTGTACATACGGGTGACGAAGATTTGGTTTGGAGCTGTGTGACATCACACACACGTCAATATATTGGGAATGATGTCATTAGTTGAGCAAGCGGGTCGATTGAATTGGTCGGTCGGCGATGTTAATCATCATCTTCTGCATCGAATTAATACTTACCAGTTTGTTGGGAGGAGCAATTGACTAACTGTTTTATTAAATTATCAAAAACCAGCTGAGCCAACAAAAGGTCAAATATTGCGTTGAAACATTAAACTGATAACTTATCACGTGTCAAATAATTTGCGTGGTTATTTGCGTGGTTTTATCAAATCAATTATAAAATTTTAATATATACACTTTTTTTAATACTGGTCTACTGTCGTGGTGGCTAGGTAGTATTTTGATGATCGAAATGAGAAAGAGTTTTGGCGCGTGAGTGGACTGTAATCCACCCGCTAAGTTGATCAAGCTTGAGTTCTATGAGTGACTGACAAAAGTACCGAAATCTGACAATTACATCAGATTTGGTCTAGAGCGCTTCCGAAAAGTGTAAATGGCCATTATATATACAGCTTATTGGCTCTTGGTTTTTTCGCCAAAAAAAGAAGACAAAAATATACTTAGTAGTCATTGCTTGGATCCTCCAACAGTGACCAACGCAGCTCAGCGGCGCGGCCAGCGATGTCAATGTAATTCTTGCAGTTGCCAAAGGCGCCGTCAATTAGCGAAGTGAGTGCGGTTGCATAATCCAAAACGGAATCTGTGTCGTCGGTTGTTGTTTTTGTTGTCGTTTAATTAAAAAAATGGCAAAGAGGGTGACGAAATATTGATTTAGGTGAGGTGGTGGGATGAGCTGGACTCGACTCGCTTGCTTGGCCGACTAGCTTGGCCGCTATTCATGAGGCACGATCATAAACATGTGTTTTGAATGCATTAAAATACAATATCGAGTTTGTGTTGAACAAGCAGAGGGTGATGTAGCAATATAAACGGGCGACCTGCCTTGTACATTAATTCAAGTAAGGCTACGTGGTTGTGTTGCCCTATATTTGGCTAGCCGAGTTCGACAAATAGGCTTTGTGTAGCATAAATGGCGGGGTACTATAGCTTAGTCTAACAGCCAAGTGAGCTGCCACACAGAGACTGCACATTATCGTTGGCCTATGAACTTATCATTTTGAAATCTCCGATTCACCCTCTGGGCCCGAAATTACAGAGTGGTCAGGATAAGGGCAACGATCATGTGAAACGATGATTTGGTTATTGTTTGACACACATAACGAAACAAACCAAAAACACATCTCCGGACCACGTTCGAAACAGCCACCTGGTCAATACATATATCATTGACCGTGACTGTTTCAGGGGCGCTCTAAGCCGAAAAGTAGTTCTAATCTGTCTTCCCCCAACACTTTGTGATAAGTCGAGTTTTCTTAAAACACACTACAAAAAGCGTTGTCTATTTTTGTAACGTGTTAGCCAATGGGGTGAATTCGGTGTGCTGAATAACGGCGAAATATTATGCCTCCAAATACGCGTTCAGCGAAGTGTATTAATCTATAACAAACCGCATTCCTGTTGACTCCAGCTGACCGTCTTTGAGCTGGGCACGCGAATTGTAGCATTTCAAGCTCTTATCCTGATCGTGCTCGTGAAACATTTGAACGATGTGATCCATTTGTTGATCGAACTGATCGCGCGCTTCATCCTTCAGGACAAGTTTAACGCGTGTGCGGAACTCGCGGTCCAAATCATTGAGAAAGGTCAGCGTCTTTGACATGCCGGGCTTGGCATCGGTGAAGCAGCACTGTGAGTAAGGGATTTTGACGATACGGCCCAAATGTTATGAAGACTGTATAAACACATGTGGTCATATACACTATCACGGGTCAAGTGATTAGATGACCCCGACAAATTAGGGAAAACACGTTTAATACAGAAAATCTATCTGGTCCCGACTCAGGCCGCGCACCACCAACCGAAAACGATCTGGTCAGAGGTAAACACAGGGTTCAGCACCAAAACAATCAGACTCTGGTGGTCAGAGTGGTGGGCGAGCGGTCCTGAGTGACAGAGATAGAGAGTCGGGCAACTAACAGATGGAGCTAATAGGGGTTGCAATGGTAAGCCGCTCGCAGGTTCGTGCGCCAAAACTGCGGAAGTGAGGCGAAGATGCAATGTATGACTGGTTAGCGTATTACCAAATAACCAAATAAGTGCTACTTCGAACTAAAATAAAAGACCAAAATAACTAGCCATCGATGCAGGAATTATGTCGACATTGCGAAAAAGCATAATCGTAATAGACTACAATTTACATGATACCACTAAATTCACGTAGATTAGGTGAGACACCCGCACGGGCGCGGGTCGAGCGCCAAAAAGTTCAAACTGACTCACGACTCAGTCTAGTAACCCAGAACAAAAAGAACAAAGTTCAAAATCCCGTAGCAAAGCGGCGAACACACCGGTGATCTTCATTTCTCTGTTGGTTGTGTGTTGGTCTTGTTGGTCGATGTATTGAGCGGGCGGGAAGGCTTGCAGACTTGGCTTCTCTCTCTGCGGGGAACACGCGGGACACGGGTTATATGTGTATATAAATAAGGTTGAGCACAAAATCAGTAATCACTTTTTCTGCTCGTAATCAATCTCTAAGCTACCAAACTTTCAAAATTCAACAGTGTCGTCAAAGACAGTTTTCTTGTACTGGCCAAAAAGGAATTGATGATGATGGTGCCAAGGCCTTAATCGAACCAGGCGGAGTAGAGAGAGAGAGAAAAAAGTCAGATGGTGGTGGTGGTCTCTATAACCCATCTCTAGGGCGCCACCGCACCGTGAGAACTCGAAGCAACCCCGTTTCAGTGTTATTTATGAACCAAGTTACTGTGACATTGTGGTGAATTGTGAGATGCTTGCAAAATAAACAGTAAATTAAAACACACTACAACAACAGTTGCTTCTAATCCGTTAAATTAGTAAGCTTCCATTTAACCACCAATCAGGTCAAGTAGTCTTCCCCTTCAACGCATTGGTATCTATAAGAAAAAGTTTAGGGGACCGCACGATTTCCGAAGTTACTCTGGATAACTAAAACTTCCGCGGCCAATTTTGCCCGGTGTGTGCGTTGTATAAAACGCTTACGGTTGGCATTTGTCAAGAACTTCTATACAATATATATAATTTGCGCTCGATGAACACAGAGTGTGTCCGAACTGAGAGTGTCAGTGACGGGTTGAGTGCGTAACGACATCATGCCTCCTGTGTTCATTTGAAGCAATGGAGGTGTGGAACTGACAATTTTCTTAGTGTTCGACGCAGATTAAACCCTAATCAACGAAAAAGCACAGGATATCGTAGTTTGTGGTCTAAAATTATGTAAACGCAAAATGTGTACCTACGCCCCACTTGAATGTTAGAAGTAGATTCGAAACCCCATTGTTAAAGTGTACTCGTGATTTTATTCTCGTCACTAATCTTGTCAGTCATACTTTAAAAGGCCTTTGAAATCGCTTGACCCCTTGGCATCGGGAGCGACTTTGGCTGGTCATCAAATCCGTCTGTAGCGTGCCTAGTCCTAAGGCCCCTTAAAATGATTCCCCAAAACAAGCAGCACTGCACGCTCGGGCGTCCCGTAGTCTTGTCCCACTACGAAGCGAAACATCTGTTTTGAGTCAAACCAAGTCGCTTGAAAACGGGATTGTGCTTAGGTGCACCAATTTTGGGGGCTTGTCGCCGATCGATTTTTGTGTTTTAATTGAATCGTCCCTCTTTATTTAGCGCCAAACAAACATACCACCACCACTAAAAGAAGTGACGCTGCATTTTGTATTTATAAAGGGAATCAAGAGTTATAAAACAAATTCAGCAGAATTACGTGGATGTTGCACTCAAATATTCCAAAAAGGTCACAATGGACACCGACCACCAAACTTGCGAAGGATGGTGCAGCTTATCACTGCCACTGAGCAATCAAATCAAGACAAAACAACAAACTCACACAGCGCCCCTGTCAATGATAATCATTGACGTGAAACACATAACTTTTTAACTTGGACACATAGAACAGCCTTTTACAACTAGTTATCGCGTCTCTGCTGCGTGTTAAGGGTCGACAAATGTTGGAAAGCGGCGGCGTGGGAACATGTGATTAGCGGTCAACTGTAAATGTTGTGACGGATTAGCCAACTAGGACTTTGAGCCCCGCTACTACGGGGGCCACCAACGGCTCGGTATATTTAGGTTTTGGCACACTCATGGAATTATGCATAAATATTTACAAAATTCATCAAACAGATTCTGTCTAAAAATATTTGAACTCATCCATCAAAAACGTTCCACTTCATTTTTAGACGCTTTTTGCCTTTGTGTGTCATCACAAATTGGAAAAGCTGTGCATTAAAATTGTGAAAGTTTTACCGTACCATACGAGAAAACGGTTTCATTCTTTGGTGGTGGTTAGGCGTGGATTAACGTCAGCCGAATGACGTTGAGATCTGCTTCTTAACGTATTTTTGATCATTTATGTGGACATAAATAGAAGGCGGTTGCATCAGGGTCAAGTTATTCTTTGTAATATAAAAGGTTTGAATTAATCACTAAACCACTAAATACATGTACTGAGGCAAGGTTCATTTACCCCCGAATCACATCATCCCTAATGTGCCCTCTCTCACACTGTCACATTTGGCGTTGGATTAAAAATAGAAGACGAAAAGGCTGTGCCATAAAATTCAATAATAAACCGTTTCATAACGTTGGATTATTATTACCTGGTGGTAGCCGTCGGGATCATTATGCTGAGCTACGTCGTCGTCTTCGAAATTTAGATTTCGATCTTTAGTCCTTGTTTCGGTAACGCGAAATCCCGCCGTCAAATACTTTTTTCGTGATGAAACATAATGATAGACTATAGAATGTTGTTGGAAGCACATTCTTCTCCTACGTCTCGGCGCTAAGTGTCACCTTTCCTCTTAATCGCTCAGGGTAGTGTACCGCTTATCACACATTCGAATGTTTTTATTTCATGCTATGAACATTTCAATTATTTATAACTTCAGGTCATCCCCTGTTCGGCAGGTTATACCCGACGCGATCGACGGGAATGTTGAGTTTTTGACTCAAACTTGCTCGTTCTTGTTGCGGTATGGTCGGCATTGCCAGTAGTTTCGATGGCGTGTTTTCGGCGTCGCCGGCCGCCAAAAACGAAGCGACTTCGATTGGATCGTTTTGGTTTTTAATGGGTGCACACTTGAGTACACAGTCGTACTTGTTCTGAATAGAGACGGCGTTGGTGTCCTCTAAGAAGAATGAGCTAATGTCTTACGTCAAACATATTCACCGCCTCTGGTTCGACATCGTTGGTGGTGCAGCCTCCATAAGGATAGACGACACAAGCTTTTTGTTTCACACTCCACGCCCAACGATAGCTCAGGCCTTTACACGGTCCCTTGAAAAATTGATTTTAACTTCTATAGTCGATTAGGTTAAATTGTTCAAACCGTGTAAGGCGGCAGGCCACATCGCGGATAAATAAGATCGGCACTGCGCGATTCTACACCAACGGGTGATGATGATCTATCTGTTGATCTTTGACCCATTGACATTGATCGTTGTGAAATATCTGTATCATCTTCAAGTGTTGCCTTTTGATTGTTGGATGAGGCAGCGGATGATGATGATGACAAGAACTTTGAGTACTCGAGCACCGTCTTGAGCATGTCTTCGGGTACTATATGGTACATGGAAAAGGTGATGTTATTGGGTGAGTGAAACTGGATGTGTCCAAACCTGACTTCGCAACAGTGGACGACAGTCGCAATCGGACCACTAACCATGCGGGCAAATTTAAATCCAAAACAGCCTGACCCAGTTTGACCTTGGCAGGTACCATGGTGTCCTTTATCACGAGTTGATAGAACTGAGCCAATTAACGGACGGGTTAAATTTCCGTCACTTCGTCCGTGTTGTTGTATGTCGTTAAATTATCGTCGAGCAATGATCGCAAATCAATTTTTGAGAATCGAACATGGCAATGTTCCGTTGTTGCATCATTTAACGCTAACTACTTCGTCTCGGCGATAATCGAGCGATTTGTCTAACAAATAAGCGAAATAGTATTAAAAGGAAGTGATGAGCTCACACAAGTTCTAAAAGAACTTGACATCCTTATCGAGGTGGTTTTATCTGTGGAAAGTTGCGGTCTCCCACACCGTCTAAACCGATCAAAAAGCGGAATAGGTGGCACCGACCAAATTCAGATATAACTGGCCTGACTAAATAATCAGTTTTCATTTATGGCTTGCTGACTGGCTGACATAAACATAAATGGTGTTAAATCAAACGGCACCGTGTAAATTGAATCATTGTCAGGCCGACTATTATTACTCGTAACGTTGTCACCTAACAAGTATGAAGCCACTCTTTTTCCGTGTAAAATCACTACTACTAATGTATGATAAATATCAACCCATATCGTGCCTTTAAACATGTTGCCGTGCACAACATTTTAGATTCGAAGCTGTTTGAATTGCCACCACATCGGCCAAGTTGATACTCTTCGCATGACGAGCTTGACGGATTAAAGTAGTAGCGCGTTTTTGAAATTGTACTTAGAAGACCAGATAGACTGCCCGACATGCTCGACGATTGTTTACTTATCAAGTGGGTGATATATATAAATGCCAAACGAAGTGTCAAAACGACGCAATTACGTCATTACTCCCACTTGCCTTGATTCTGACTTTAGACAGGTACCTTCGTTAAGTGGCAGCGTACACAGCGAAAAGGGTTCAGGTGCTACAATTATCAAATTATGCCAAGATTGGAAACTAAGTGGCCTCACTCAGTACTCACAGTATCACTTAATTGTCAAAGTCAAAGCCACTTACCACATGATTTTTGACAAGTGTCGAAATCATCGAATCCGGAGCAGGCACGCATTTGTTTGCACTTGCCCGAGACCTCATCAAAAACGTATTTATAGCTGCTTGCCCGACCAGAACAACCCAATGGGGAATTGTTGATTGTGCAAGGGTTTTTAGAAGTTAGATATCGTTTGGGGCAAATGATTGACTCGTTCCGACTGACAAATGGCAATGTCTGAATTGCCAGACCCGAGTCGAGAAATGTACACCAACAGCTCTCCTTGTTGCATTGTAGCGGCTGGAATAAATTCGCGTGTGGTTATGTTAAAATTCATTTCTAAATGTACTACTCACCAGCCACTGGCCATTGGCGTTACAATTCGGGAGTAACTCATCACTGTACGTTGGATCCTGGGCGATTACTTTGCGAACATCGTTACACGACGATGTCTCTTTTTCTTTGCGACCCTGTTCATGTGAGTGTCAAATGGACGAACGATTAATCATGAACTGAAGGAAGGAAGTCATCTCGCAAGAAACAAGTATTTTCGATCTTTTGACAAGTCAATTCCTGTTGATAGCCCGCCTCCCACCAAATCGATGCCATCCATAGCGCATTGTATGCCTGACTCTGTGTGCCCTTGTCATCTGTCGCGTCGGCTTCATTTGCCGACAATATTTGACTCAGTAATGGTGATTTGTTTTGCGAGCGTTGCGCTTAGCCAAGTTCATTTGGTTTGGTCTTCATTGATTTTGCCTTTTTAGTTTTAGACTTTAAAACTCAAAATTGGAAAAAATAAATTGGAAATATTGTCACGTATTTTATCTCTCGATCACAATCCACGTCATGTATTCCAAACACAGTTTTTAATATCGATTCTACGGTTCCTCTTCAAATGAACGATTCCTTTGACCAATACGAGTCCACAGGTGATACTCAAGAATTTCATTTTCTTGATTTTTCGGTTTTAAAAATTTGAAAACTCTTGAAAAGACTGTTAAATCATCACGACAACGGCGATGGAGTGTATTTAATTCTGACGTCGCCTGGGGCGGTATAACAATCCCCTATTCAACCTCAGCTGTTAGCTCCATTCGTGTGGTCACAAATGAACCATAATAGGCTACTGTCGTCATATGATTAATTTAGCATGCACCATTCATCGACAAAGAAAAGACATGTCAATTAACGCTGATTGTGTCGTAACCATTGAAACACAGAAAACATTAGGAAAACATTTAAACATTTATAAACCGACTTCAATCAATTTAGATGAGTTTTAAAAGTCCTGTCTAAGTACGTGTCACTTGGAGTACGTACGTAAGAGAGTCTTGGTCCCTTTTTCAAATGACGTGCTCGGTATCACGGTCAGGTCATTTCTCGCTGTGGTGAGCCAGGCGCAGGTGAAATAATGATAAGAAGTCGACAATTGTGTCACCACGACTCATTATTGCTGATTTGACGTGAATACTTATTCGAAGAGGACCACAATAAAGTCATCTTTTTCTAACGGCTCCAAACGCGTGTGTGCTGGATGTTTCATAGTAACTGCCCTAAGCCAACGGGTTCAAATCACGTACATAATACCAAGCTGTACGGTACAGATTGTACCAAATCAGTCTAACGCGCCTAGTAGGCAGAGTTAACTCATCAAAAACAATGTTGTAAAATGGCACTTCTTAGCATCGACATGCTTGGGCTGGCTCACAAGATGAAGATCAGGTTGTTGACTGAGCCATCCTTTATTTCAAGCGATTCAGGGTGGATTCACAGGGGTAGTGTGCCAGTAGGAATAAGTACCACTGAAATATAAATCCACTAAGTATACTACTACTAAATAGACTGCCTATCGCATGTGTTCGTGAAAAGTTTACGATAGTCAACCAGAAGTCTTTATCAACAGTTGTTTGAAACGTGTGTCGAACGACGAGAACATTCTATTGTGCGCTGTTCCTGCATCAGTGAAAATTTATAACGCTTCTAGTGAGTTTCAAAAAAGCAAAACTCACGATGGAAGGGAATCAAAAACCAAATAACTTGACAGGCGACAAAGGGGAAAACAACGGAGACATGCAAATTGACGTTTCACGAAATAGAAAAAACTGTAGGTAGTAAATTGGGAACTATGATTAATTCAGTGTTTATAAGGTATTTTTGGTCTTATACTTTTCGGGATGCTTTCGGTAACGATTGGCATTATAACCGCAGTTATATTGAGCAATAAATCGAATTATACAGAGTCACCAACTACTTCGAAATCTGTAAGTTTGACCACGGAACTCATGACGATTTCGACATCACCTGCCACAAAACCACAAACCGAAACTACGATCATGACAACAACGTTAGTTACTTCTACTACAACTTCAACGACGACTACAAGGGCGTCAACGACAACGACGACAGTCTATGATGGGCCGCTTTCAAATGTCTTGGTGTTGAATACATGGTCTTCATTGACTCATCCACAGAATCTACCCGTATTAACAAACTCATCCGGCGACGTGGAGCGAGAACTTGATTTTGTAATTGATGACGACACCGAGGTTGAGAGAAGCTGTTCGTTAACATGGCATAACAAGTTGTACGTGTTTGGTGGTAAACGACAAAAGAAACAAATTTCAAGAGTGCACTCGTGTGGGTTGCACCGAATCGGATCCTTGGCTTTTGAGCATGTTTATGGAGATTGTGTGACGGTTGCCGATGCTTGGATTTACTTGTGTTTTAATGATTCACGTAAAGACAGAGACAAATGTCGTGTGGCATCAACACCAACGGGCACGTTTGACGAGGTCGAACCGAGCAAATATATACATGGCTTCACGCGTATAGCGACTGACAATAGTAAGTTGGAATAACAAAATAATTATAAATTTTATTAAGACGTTATAATTGCGATTGGTGACAAATTTCAAGAAAATAGGAACGTTGAACTGCTTAATGTCAACGACAGCACGTGGGCAGACATTGGCAAATACCCTTTTGACTGGTGATTGAAATACTTCTTGACTGCGTCTTTAGTTTTTTTAATCAATCTGTTTAAAGTGAGCAACTACATTGCTCATGCGCCAGTTATTTACCTGAGTGAGGCGTTCTACGTAATCGGCGGTCAATCAAAAGGGCCCCAGCTTCATTCAACTATTGGCAGGCTTGACACGAAGACGCTGAAGTGGACTGAAGCGGGAAGCTTGGTTGCAAAAAGAAGCGGGCACAATGCGATTATCGATGGCGAAGTCCTAATTGTAGTTGGAGGCGCGGGACCCTTGTATGACGATTCGATAATGTCAGAAGTGTGCTCGGTCGTCAACGGCACTGAAATGATGTGCGAGAGCCAAGAACCGGAGTTGGATGGATACGGGTACTATCCCGAACTGTTCTCTGTATGGCCCGCCTTCTGTAAAACATGACTTTTTTTGACATTGTTTTACTTTTTAAATATATTCTTCCGCATCAAACGACTGTGTCGAATTTATTTGGTTTTATCATAGCACTAATTCAAACACTCGATAAAACTGAAGCGTATGAGATATGTTGAGACATTTTGTATTAGCAGTTGCAATATATGATTGATAAAACGAAAAAAAAATGCCAAGAGTTTGTTGACTACCGTTATGAGTTTCTCCGAATTTAACGAAATATTTGGCAGCTCTTTTTGCAGTGCCTTGCTCAGAATATCGACCATTATCTCAAGCTGTTATCCAGGTTGACTTGAATCAACCGGTGCGACTATCGTCAAGTTTAAAGCAGTAAGCAACTACAGCTTGTATCACCATTTCGTCATTATCAGCGTTTGGAACTGTGAAGTCTCAATCTACTAACGTAAAAGACAAAACACAAGATTTGTTGACGTGAGAGAGAAATAAGAAGAAATGGAGTTTGATGGGACTGAGAAAAAAGACGACCGCCACATAATGATAAATTACAGGTTTATTGTTGAGACATAACACAGACTTAAAAAAACAATAATTAAAGCTGGAATTATGGCAAAAGCGTTGTGGACCGGTTTTATGATTGGTTCAAGAAAAACGGCGAAATCAATATATGGAAAGACGACCAAAATGGTATAAATGACCATGTCAACAATGACATGGCATTTGGTATTGAGAATGCCCGACTCGTGCTGGTTTTTCTGACCGAACCATATTTCACGTCTGAAAATTGTTTTAAAGAAATCAATTACGCCGACTCGCTTAAAAAAGATCTCATTATTGTGAAACTTCAACCAGGTTTGAATCTTGGGGGAAGAGGCGCCATAAGTCTTATTGCCAGTTCGAAACTTTACGTAAGAGTGACTACGAAAATCATGTCTTTAATGAGTTTAGATTGAGTTTCAAGACAACGAGGAAGAGTTTTTTATCAGCATTATGGCAGCTATTAAACGTAAAACGAATCGACTTAAGCCAGATTCTAACACCAAGATCAACATAGAGCCAGAAACGAAAGCAGAAATCATTGTTGGTCAACAGCGGATCAAAAGTTAGTCATATTTAAAAAAGTACATCTTACTGACCAATCAAAACAGTTTTTCTTTTTATTGCATTTGGAGTTATATGCGTTGCCGGTGTTATCACCACTGTCATCTTCATGGAATCAACGCCGCAAGCTCCGACAACAGCAATGACAACGACACAAGACGAGAGTCCAAAAACTCAGGTTTTGGTTTTGAGTACGTTTTGTTCCTGCAACGTTCCCCTTGTGATCAATCCAGCTGCAAAAGATTATAACAACAATAATTTTTCTGTTCGTGAAGATGTAGATGTTTATCAAAGTTGTGCTTTAACATGGCGAAATGAACATTTTATTTTTGGCGGCTTGAGGAAGCGCAAACAAATAGCGAAAATAATTGGTTGTCGTCTAGAGCCACTGAACATTGGATTGCCATTTGAATTTATTAATGGTGCCTGTGTCACTGTCGAAAATGATCAGCGTCCCGATAAACAAGTCTATCTTTGTTTCAGCGTTGATGAGTCGAACCCAGAGGGTCCCGAGTCAAAACAATGCCGAGTGGCAGCATCGCCACACGACGAAAAATGGAAAGAGATCAGCGAAAGTTATGCTGAACATCAACATATAAGAATATCAACAAATAATCGTAGGTAGAACAATTAAAAACACAAAATTAATTATAGACGTAATTATCGCTGTTGGTGGCTATTTTAGCAATGAATCTTTACTTACCGACTTGCTGGATATTATGCAAGAGGAATGGACAAAAGGTCTAGAAAAATACCCGTTCGGAAAGGGATGACACATTGATGATGTTGATTTTTTTTTGTTTTCATATATCCTAAACAAAGCTTCAAATACGGGAATTTGCAAAGCCCCCATCACGTACTTGGACGGTGCTTTTTACTTATTTGGTGGACTCTCTGGTCGTTTTGGCGACATTGGTGATAATTATGATGCTGAATCCACTGTTGGCCGTTTCTGTATAACAGAGCAGAAGTGGACAAATGCTGGAAAACTGGAGATCGGGCGATCACAACGCAATATTTGATGGCGAATTTTTTGTTACGTCGGAGGTTCGCTAATAAAAAAAACGTTTATAAAATTTCGTCAGGTTGGGAAGGTAAAGGCCGTGGTAATGAAACATCTCTGGAAATGGCGACAGAAAAATGCTCCATCTCGAATGACAAAATAACGTGTACAAGCCAAAAGCCCTCACTTCTCTACTATCATAACTATCCTGAACTGTTCTTGGTCCCTGCCAGTTTTTGTACAGAATCTTCTTGAACAAGCAACAATACAACGTACAGTCACTGCCCTATTATAACGAGCCCTATTATAACGAGGTCGACCCTCTTGCCCCCTAACCCCCTATTAAAACGAGGGGTCTATAACTCTCTTACCAAACAACTTTTTATCAATGTTTTTGTGCTTTGTTATATTTCCGCGTTTATTTCGGAGTTTTAAAACAATAGT
>SCLD01154704.1:0-21554 GCA_004367895.1 Oikopleura longicauda
AAAAAAAAAAAAGATTGAGAGAAAAAAGTTAAAATTTTGTTTTTGCATTTGGCAGGGCATTTATCGGCAAAATAATCACTATTACAATAGCATGCAGACTGTAATTTGGCTTGAATATGTAAAAGGTTGTGGAGATTGTGAATATGATGATTGATAAAATGTACATTGCAGGGTTCATGAATTACGAACGTAAAACTATTTGTCATGTGATAAGCAGGAAACGGACCAATAAGATACCAGATAGATACTTCTCCAATCTACATTGATGCGATTTGATGATTGACATAATATAACGAAACCTACCGCTGTGAGTACGCCAAAGAACCATAAAAAACTGCGCATTCTACATTGTATGAAATTTTCTGGAAACATGTAAACCGATCCTATGACACTTCTACATCCCCCTCCCGATCTTCATCTTGATCATATTGTGAAGCCTCATATGCAAACTGGATTATCGTTAATATGTACGCTCAATTCAGTCAAAATCTTTTCGTAATACAGTACTCATCTACCGCACATCAGCTACTAAAACAAGATTGGACATATAAAAATGCAATTAAAATACTCAACTTTTTAGGGTACGTGTTTATTTGTCTGTTAGGGGCAGTCATATGGAATGTAGCAGTAACTAAGTCATCAGAGTACACGATTTGTATAGACAAAAGAGTCTCTGGAAAAGGGGAGCTTAGGAGAATAGGGTATAAATATCTGTATTGAAGAAGCACATTAGAGTTATACAAGTGGTCATATGAATACGCTAGTGATAACACTAATGAAGATGTGAGCAGATTAGATTAGCATGGAACTGAGCCTAAAAAATGGATTGTATAGACTGTAAGGAATTCACCAGTTCGTCGTACCTCCATCTTGATCTCATCCAAAGAGCAATGTGGGAGCAACATGCAACGTGACTTCAATTCTTTTGCGATGATGCTAATTGGATTGTCATTTCTGGCACGAGTGAATGTGAGTTCGAGATGTGGCTAAAAAAGATACGTTAAAACATACATACGCACTACGAACCGGTATCAACATGCATATAAAATATAAATAATTACCTCAAAGAAACCCAAAATACGGTAGTCTCGTGGTGCAGGCAGCAAGTAGTTCAAATCATCGTACGAAGGGATAAATTCGGAAACCAAGTGCATCGTCTTGTATATATTGTGAGAGGAGAAAGCTAGAAACAAATAATTATGATAAAAATTAAAAATTATATTAAAATTAAAAATGTATAAGAATAGTATA
Organism: Oikopleura longicauda; assembly: GCA_004367895.1. Classification (NCBI taxonomy): domain Eukaryota; kingdom Metazoa; phylum Chordata; class Appendicularia; order Copelata; family Oikopleuridae; genus Oikopleura; species Oikopleura longicauda. The sequence goes on from SCLD01154704.1 coordinate 1,252, forward strand.
CTTACCACCAGAATTTCTTTCTGACTCTACAAACATTCTCGAAACCAATTCGAATCTATAGTCAGTGTGCCGCCAAGCCTTTTGATCTGCAGCCATAAACTCGAATCCATGAGCAGTTATATTAGCACTGTGCATGCTATAATCACTACTGAGACTAATGGCATTGTGGAAAGTTGCGGTTGGAGAATAGAAACCAGCGGGCAAACGTTGCTGGAACCCCATTGTTCGGTACTCAAGACTAGAAAATATACGTAAATATATATACAAGAGAGATCAAATACACCTACAACTATAATAACAAATATATCACTTACTCAGTATGGTACTCAGAACGATTACATGTTTCATATCTGGTTGGTGAACGTGGTCGTTTGATAACGAGTCGCTTCAAACACTTTGGAACAATTGGTTGAGATGATGAACGACCAGATCTAGATGAACCAGCTACATGTGAACTTGAACCAGATGATCGTGAACCAGAAGATGAAGATGAATCACCCTCAACGGTTCTGGCATACTCCATCTTTGGACGTGACTCCGTTTTCTTTATACCATGTGAAGATGATGTACCAGCTGTAGACTTTGAAATTGAGCCAGCACCGGAAGCAATAGATGTAGCGGGAGTAGTCAATGATGATGTTTTTCGACGAGGAATATTTGACGATGGTACATCTTTTGTTGAAGCCTTTGATGGTACAGCAGCTGGAGTTTGAACTGAGCTAGCAGTAGGAGCATTTTGACCAGTCAACCGAATCTTTACAGTAGGAATTGGAGTACGATCAGCAGTGGCATCATTGGAAATGAATTTTGAATCTCTACAAACTGAGTTAGATGATGAAGAACCCGAATCTAACTTTGGCGGAGCTGATTTGTTGAAAGGCAAAAATGTTGGTTGAGTCTCTGAAGTTAATTCGTCCTTCTCTTTGTCTTTCCCCTTTGTACTCTTGGACCCCTTCTCCTTATTTACCACATTCTTTTCGGGCTTCTGTGTAACAGGCGGGGTTGTAGTCAAACCAGATGATTTGGTCTTAGTCGACGGTGTGGGGATGACTACAGTGGGAGATTTGGAAGTGGCAGATTCAGGATTGAGCTTTCGTTTCTTAGCAGCGACTGGATTGACAGGTTCGGCAGGGTCTGGTGTTGTAGACTTTTGTTTTGCACGTTTGGAAGTCGAAGCTTTGGTACGAACAGACTTTTGAATGATCTCAGGTGACTTTGAGGATGAAGATGAAGTTGTCTTTGTTCGTTTAGCTGACGGAAGTGTCTTTTTAGCCTTGCCCAGAGCAGTAAACTCCACAATTGGTGTAGGTATCGTGCTAGATGTTTTTGGAGGCACTTTCTTTCTGGTAGAGGAGCGGGTTTTGGATGAAATTGGAGTTGAAGTGACGGATGGAACTGGGGAGACTAGAAAAATAATAATAATATATGGACACAAACCATGATAACTATGAATAAAAGAATAATATTTACCATGAGGAGTAGCTACAGGGATCTTAGACGGTTGAGTAGATGCTTTTGTAGGCTTTGCAGATTGAGTCTTGGACTTTGTAACTGTAGATGGCGCGGTGGGTACAACCGGTGTATGTGGTTTCGTGGGTGATGGAGATGGAGCGTGAATCACGTCAATGATCTCAATGTCAGAATCGTCTTCGTATGATCCAATCTCTTCTATTTTCACTTCTACCATCCCAACTACTTCAGGTTCATTGACATTTATATGACGATTTGTAGATGATGATGACAAACCAGATGGACCTGGAACCGACTCTGAAAATAAAATTATAGAAAAAGCTATGTAGAAAATGAACCAATGATCATAAAAAGCATGTAAAGTTACCTGGATAGAATACACCAGAGTTGGACATCTGGCCACCAACTACGCATGGTGAGTGAGTAGACAAATCGACATATTCTTGCTCTAAAAGAAATAAAAAATATAAATAAGAAAGTATGGATACGAAAATACATATATATAAGTTAATTCTCGGTACTCACTCATTTGTTGAGCATTATTGTGACGTGAAAGTCTTTCCCCTAAGCAATCAGAGCCACCATCGCAATCTTGAAAGCATATTTGACGACATCTGTACACGAAGTTACCGCATGGCGAAATTTGGTACACCCCACGAGTACGTTTTGATGACTCATTCATTTTCTGAAAGGAAAAGAGAATAAAATAAAAATCTCAAAAACAAACAATGTCATGCATTCTACTGATAATAATCAGTTTGCATGGTTTCGCATCTAGCAAGCAAATATTACCGTCTCCAATAAGCAAGAACTACGTTGTAAGATGTACGAATAAATGTGTCGTGAATTTCAGATGTATACGCTCGTGCAATTTGTATTTCTCTCAGTCTCGATTTTATGATTATAATTATGAATTTTATTTCTCTAAATTGACGAACCAATCAGTTTATAATACACAAATGAGGAGTGTGAACAGCGCCCCGAATTATGAACTCGAGACTGCTACTATTATGAATGATGAAAAGTGTAGTCGATTCCCCGAAAATTTTATGTATGGTGATAGAATACCCGAAATACGACAATTCGAAAGAAAAATCCATAAAAAAGAGATAATGCCCATAAATAAAGCCAAAACTAATGTATTTCAGACAGAGAAAATCGGGATATGTCGTACGGCGGCGGTTATAATGACTACAACAATGGTTGGGGAGGTAGACCAAGAGCTGATTCTCGAGGTAGACCACATTTTCCACCAAATGATCAATATGGAGGTGGTTACGGTAGGAATGACGGGGGATACAGTGGACAAAATGATAGACGTGACAATGGGGCAGGATACGGTGGACCGAGTAGCAATTATGGCGGTAATGGTGGATACGGTGGACCACCTCGTGAACCTCCCGGAGGACCAGCACCGAATTCTTTTCGTAATCAAGGTAGAAAATGTCGATTTTTACAAAGTGACCTATGAATTAATTTTAGTATGGGAAAGTAGAGTTGATGGATGGTATAATGAACCAGGCACGACATTTGTAATTCCTGAAGAAACCAGTTACAGAAAAAAGTATGGTGATGACATTGTTATTGTACCGTTATGGAATGGGAGATGGCCTGCAAAAGATATGGATGACCCTAGTATATGGAGTAGTGATGTAGATGAAGGTCGAAAAATGATTAAAGATTTCTGTACGGTGAAACTAAAATCGCATGCCAAAAATCAATTCTGTAAGAATATGGACAGAGCGGGACTTCTACCTCAAACCGTAGCACAACTGAATGATATCCCAGAAATGTGGAAGGTCAAGAAATTCGACCTGATTCACGAAGTTCGATTTAAAGACATGTTCACAACATTCAAATACTTATATGTTTATCATAACAGAATCAGCGAAAAATCTCAGTGGAAGGTCATCATCTTATTGGAGTTCTTATCTGATGCACTTGTACCCCAAACGTTTATAAAGAAGTCGAGGCTGTATTATATCACATTTCCACTACGTGACGCTTTTGTGTGCAAACTCAAAAGAGCCTGGGAAGAAACCAAATTTCGCAGTAGCATGAGTATTCTAGATTCAAGTGTACAAGTGAGAGACCTAGATATGCGTAGACGTAACAAGGATGATTCTCTGTTTGAAGGAATGCAACTACACCCTCTTTTGGAACACAAGCTCGAAGATTGTATGGAAAGTTGTTATCAATTGGCCTCACGATTCTTAATCTCAAACAAACCGTATGCGAAAGATGATACACAGACCAAGTATTTGGATGCGCAAAGAGAGTACCATCAAGCAGCATTCCCACATCTTAACAATATGCTTCAACTTGTACCATTGAACTCGAAAAACGAACCCGAGACCAAAGGATGGGACACAGTCCGTGGAAAGCCCATTCCCAGACACATCCCTGACCTCATGCGAACACTTGCTATTCAAGATGACTTAAAACCGTTGATGTACACTAAAACTGCTGAAGATAATCAAAGATTATATATAATAATGAGAAATAATATCTTGGAAATGTTCGCCTTCCCGACACACACACCAGGCACTGTAGCAACGTCCAATTCAACAACCAATCCAGGGTATCGCAGTAGTATCAGTATTTATGATAAATCAAAAACACCAATGAATGTCAGTACTGTAGATTCTGCCAAAATAACAAATGATGTACAGAAAGCGCTCACCCTGGGAATTGAAAGTGTAGCAAAAAACTCTTCAATAGAAGCAAGAATGAGCCTACACGAAGATATGATTAAAGTCTTGTTAAAGGGACAGAATCAAAATGCAAGTGCAATAGTAGCCAATGAAAAGGAAATGATGTTTGTGAAAAAATCTAATATTGCACTTGGTACATGTGTATTTTCTGAAGACGCGAGATTAAAAGTGGCGAATCAAGGAGCTTTTGTAGACGCAATTGGAGCATATGATGATAATGATATATTGACCGTGTATGATGAACTAGCACAAGATCGAGAACAGAGTAAAACTCTGATCAAAAAAGTATTCGAGGACCAAGTCGTAGTTGAAGGTACATCTTGGAATGATTTTAAAGATAGAGCTGCTGAAATGCACCCTGACAACAAAGACAAAACGGAGGAGGAAAAGAATGCAGGTATACGTAATAAAGTAATGATATTGAAGAAATCGTGTAATTCAGGTTTGGTTATTGAACATTTCCAGGAAAGAGAAGAGAAAAAGATAAAAGTCTACAGATCGAATAACAGACTCTGTATGGTCCGAAGAAATAAAAGGAAGTATGACTCTGACTCTGACGGAGAAGATACGTTGGACAAAGAGTATATCAAACTGAAAGAACAAAGAGCCATCGAACCATCAAAAAGCTCGTCGAAATTGAATGAAAAATGTGGAAGATACTATGTACTAAGGGAAAAAAGAAATCGAAAGGAAAGGATTATTCAGTATAAAAAACGAAGTAATAGTATAAGTACACAGGAACCAAGTAGCAAAAAAGCCAGAAAAAACGAAGTGAGTAACGATGAATGGGACCAACGAACCGTACATGAAGATTGGGCAGATGATAAAGATGAAAAGGACAATGATGAGGGCTTGGAAAAAATGGAGGAAGAAACTCCAACCGAGAACACACATGATGATAAAGAGCAGCTGGATCAGTTTGAAAAAGAATTACTAAATCAAGTGGAGCGGAACGACATGGCCAAAGTAGAACAAACACAGGAGGCGACAATGGTCGCGCAAGAGGACAGTAACGAAAACGGAGAGCAGGAAGTAGCTAGAGGAGGCGATGGTGCCGCAACCGTTGGCACACATGTAGATGTATCATTCAATAGTAGTGGAGCTCTAAACGAAAGTACATACAGTAGTCTTAATGAACAAGAAGTAAGTGATATCGTAGCAGACTTGGTACTCAATGCTGGATTGAACAAAAAGAGTATTGATAACATGCGGAATGTCACCAAATACAATAAAGATGTGGTACCGGGAACTGTAAAGTGGCCTACAGAGGAAGAAATCAAAACAGCGCAGAAATCTAAAAAGAAATCCAGAAGTAAAGCTATCAGCAACAACACGCTCAAATACAAATGGAGATACATGGCAACTTTGTATGTAGCATATACCAAACAACTTCTGGTAGCCTTCCGTGACAAAAATCTGGCAGAGAGCAAAAGACAGTTCGGTCACCTACCAAAAGATAGCCAAGAGCGACTCAAAGATGTAGAACACGTACTCGTAGGAATTGACAAAATAAATGATGCAGCTATGGATCTTAATCAACTGATGATATGGGCGAACACACCAGAAGAGAAATTAGCTGATCTAGTTAAAGGTATGGCGATACCACAAATTACGGAAGAACTGTTGCATATAATTATGATAAATTATGAAAGGGATTCTGGCGCCAAAATACCCAATTTTGGTACTAATGCAACAAGTAACAATGTGATGCTCACCAAGTACCTTAAAGTACTACTGTGGGGAAATGTGACCAAAGTAACAGGCAAACCTCTTCAACAATCGATCAAACAATTTGCAGTAAACAATACGCACACACCAGGCAGTAGTAGTCAAAAAAGGAGCAACAACAAAAGCAATGTTAGACCAAAGCAACGCGAATCCACGCCCATGACTAAAAAAGACTCCTTACTAGGAGCTAAACGTACCCTTGACCTGGAAACACCTGGCAGAAAAATGCAGAAAATTAGTGAAGTTGACGACAGTCACAGAGTACCTGGTACACCAGCCCCCACCGACCTAAGAAATGATGATGAAACTGTTCCAAATGTCGTAGGAAAGGGTATGAACTTTCTCTGTGTTGTAGTCGTGATGCATATATCCGTAACAATCATAATGATCACAGTAAAAGTCGATAACAGAATGGTCAAATACGCATGTATGGTAATAATCTCTGGAGTAGTAACATATGACATCTCAATGTTTGTTTTCAAAAGAATGTGTACAGGGGTAGTCAAATGCATAATTCTTATACTCAAAATTTATAACCACATAAATAATCCTAATAAAAGATACAAAAAGCACTGCTCAATTCGGAAGTGGACACCAATAGTAACATCTAGAAGGGCCAAGAATAAACTTTTCAACCTGCACAAACTTTTCCAACTCACAAACTGTATTAGGACCAAAGTCGAACTTTTATCTGCCAAACAACAAATTTTGCAACAAACCAATGTATATACGAAAGGTAACCTAATTTTTGATTCACCTGGCAAAACTAAACACGATAACAAAAGTAACATAAACGGTAAAGAAATAATGATAAACAATTTTCAGCGGAGACACGAGAAATATAACAGTACCACCCATCTAGTAGAACATCACGACACAGAATGTATTGAAAAAGCACGTACAAATGAGGATCTGGTAGAAATGGAATTCAAAATGTACAGCACACAAGAACGGAAAGACGACGACGAAGGTACTCTATGTACAGATGGAAAGAAAAGAAAGTTTTTGATCAACAGACAAGACAAAAAGGTTGAGTTTGATAATGAACGCTTCTATGAACTGAAATCTAGAAAAGCCACCCTCTTTGACCCTTGTACTGCATCCACCATGCCCCGTATACATCAAACTAAAGAAAGAATGGAAGAAATAATTGAGGATAGAATGGAAATTGAAAAAGATAATTTTATACCAGACAGCGAGGAAGTAGAAAGAATAGTGAACAAAATAAAGGAGAGAAAAAGAAAGCAAAAACTGGCCAAAAATGTAGACAACAACGTAACTCGTAACACCACCGTAGCTCAAAAACTGAACATTATCTCAGTCAACCTCAATCAGCCTATGCACCAATTAGGTAAGCTCTTCGTTAACTACAAAAATGCACACATCATATGTATAAATGAACTTAGAGAAGAAATTAACATTATTAAAAATAAACGATTACTAAATAAAAATTGGGATGTATACACGCATAAACCAGTTTTTGTCAAAAACAAAAAAATGGTTTTTAGTGCAATATTCGTTAGGAACAACATTGGGATTAAAGTTAAAACCAAGTATGACCAAGCACCATTTACTAGTATTTACTGTGAGATACCACTAAAAAATAACAAATACTTTGGACTGAACGTTTGTTCTTTTTACAGATTTCACCCGAAAAATGACATATCAAACGCTCTTAAATTATACAGCAAAGATGCACATACCAATTACTTCTTACAACATTTGCGTAACATAGTAAGCGTCCAATACAAAGTACCCAGCATTCTAACCGGAGACATTAATGTGCAATTGTATAGCCGTAGGAATCAAGACAACAAATATTTCGTAGCCAAAACTAAGAACTTAATAAACCAGTATAATGACTTAGTATACAAAAACACCAATATACCCAATAAAAGAGCAAAGGATAAAAATGCTTCACCATCCCAAATCGACGTATTTCTAACCAAAGGTTTAGATTTGAAAAAAGCAGCTTTTGTACAAGAAGCAGGTGATGCAATGTGTCACAATGATGGTCATGACGTTCTAAACGGTACATTTGATATAGTTATGGAATATGAGAAGAAAATTAAAACAGTTCAGATCACGAGGTACCCCGATAAAGAAATCATTTATGACGATACAGAAAAAGAGTTCAACAAAATACTACCAGAATTGAATGAAGAGTACGAAAGACTTATGAATGTAGCCAAAAATAATGAATGTTTCAATATGTGTAACTGTACTGTAGACTGTGATATCTCCGATGATGGTACCAGAATAAATTCGTATACGCCGAGAATAATTGGTTTACTTGAAAAAATAATTAAGGATCGAACGGTTATTGAGACGATCACTATAGATGAAAATAAACCCGTCAAGGTAAACTCTAAACTCACACGTAGTCTTAGAAGAGAAATAAATCACATGCACGACGTAATAACTAAGGACACCACGGTATTATTGAGTGGACAAATACATGAGTACTATCTGGATCTCAAGAGGACTTATAAAAGACTCATGGCCAGTGAAAATAGAAGGTTTATTGCCAAAAAATTTGCATTTGAAAAACTCAACATAAATGAGGAATTCAAATTTAATAAAGAATTCAATTCTGATAAAACACTTATGAGGGGTAAAACCGGTGAACACACGGCACAAGAATTAGCACAGTACTTTCAGGAACTACAGAAATCTACAGCTACGAATTTAGGAACCATGGCAGAAAAACAACATTGGGAGGAAGTGTTTCAACGTATGCAACCGTCCAAATGGGTACTCTTCGAGAAGGGAGCAGGTAAATTTAACAGTCTAAGGCACATTTTGAGTGAAGTGAAGGAGTTTACTACCAGTGCTGATTCTAATCTTTGTGGACGTACTCTAGGTTCCATGCCAGCTAAAATTATAGAACCATTACTCGTAAATATGATTAAACTTGACGTACTACTGGGGGAATATCCCATTCGTGATAAGCATAATTCTATGGTACGAATCAACAAATCCAGTCACAAAGATCCCACCGCAATAGAAGCGAATAGAATGCTTCAAGTACCGACTATTCTAGCGAGTATAAGAGGGAAATGGGTATCAGCGAATATTGCTAAATACGCGGACGAGTATGGTATTGTACCCGAGGAGCAACACGGTTTCAAAAAGAAGCATAGTTGTAGTACGGCCATGGCAGACATTTTAATGAAGCATCACGAAACACCCCAAGGTTATAGCACGTACATGTTATGTATTGATTTTAAAAATGCATTCGGTACAGTAATGCATACGTTAATTAAAAGTAGATTTTCTAAATTTGTTTCCTGTTATTTTCTCAAGTACTTATGCGGAGAACTGGATGATCGTACAGCAGTAGTTCGTGAAGGAAATATGTTCAGTAGTATAATCAAACACATAGCAGTAGGTTTACCTCAGGGATCAGCATTTGGACCAATAGGTTTCAACTGTATGTCGGGTACAATCACTCAAGTCATAAAAAATGTGCCTGGAGCTAGTATAACTCTTTTCGCTGACGATTGTATAGTACTGATGACACAACCGAGTATGGAAGATGCAAAGAACGCGACGCAAATTATTATGGAAAATATATCACGATGGGCAGATATCAATGGACTTAAATTAGCACCAACAAAATGTAGCTTCATGATACTCGGTAAGCAAGGCAATGGTAGCATAAGTGTAGACATTGATGGTAAAAAACACGAAATTTTGCAAGAAAATAGCATAAAGTACCTTGGGTTCAGATTCGACCATAATCTAGATTTTAAAAAGCAAATCAACCACCTCAAAAGCAAACTAGTAGAAATCCGAACATGCATGATAAATGTAATGTCCGTTGTTGATAGAGAAAAAGCGTGCAATGTAGCCAGAGCATTGATTTACGGCAATCTAAATTATGGAGCTGAAATAACACCCATCCAAACTGACAAAACCTATAAAGAAATAGATAGAATGATTATAGTAATTCTAGAAGATATCTTTGGATGGAAGTCTACTAAAAATAACCGAACTAGTTACCGCAAAGCCTTTCATGAAGCAGGATGGATGAATTATAAGAATCTACATGAATTATGTATACTGCGTTTCATAAATAGAATTTTAGTTAATGGTAAGCCCAATCAACTATTTGATAAAGTTAGAAAAATGTTCTATTGGCAAGAGGGCACTAAACACTTCAAAAGGGTAAACTTTGACAGTGGCGAAGCAGAAGCAGAACGAATTCTAAAAGTAGGACAAGGCCAAACGCAAGCAATGTTCAATAAGAGTGCAAATGTAGATACAAAAATGTTTCCATACAACGCAGTACCCTTGTTTAACCAACTTCCCACGTATATCAAAGAGACAGTAGGAACCGATGATTTTTCAGACATGCTAACAAGTCACTATAAACGCAAATGTCAACATCGAGTTAACAAGAACCCTAAGCACTGCTCAGGGTGCATTGAAAAAGCCATCCTTGAAGCCCCCATAAATCTACCCTACACGGGATATGGATTACAGTTCGACGCAGTAAGCTACGCAGCATATAGAACAGATGCGAGAACCATGAAGGATGTAGGTAACATGTTAAAAAATGTCGGCAAAACCATTAATGCTAGCATCAAGCAAGAAAAAGTATGGAAGCAGCTAGTGCAAGTAGAGTCAGACTATTGGGATCTAAAAAAGGATAAGGACATGTATAAATATAAAAAATGAAAAGTAGAACGCAAGCAAAAGTAGTCTTAATAATCAAACACGAATAAGAAACATACTGAAATATGTAGCCACTGTAAACACGAACCTGAACAAATTAATATTTTAGCGTATTACGGTGTCAACGATGGTAGTTTCAAGAAATATCTACTCTGGAAAGGAATCGGTAGTAATACTAGCCCGTACAGCCAAATTGGTATGGAAATACAGAGCAATAACAAGAACCCTAGACCAATGTCAAACCGAGAAGTAGAACTAGTCAGTAGAAAAGGCAAAACATTCAATGCATTATTTTATTGGCCGCTCAAAAATATATTGGAAGTTATGGCGAGAAACGGAAAAGTAAACGGCATTTACCTTAACGCTAAGCAAGGATGGTATTTTCACGAAATTACACACGAAGAAATCAAAACCAAACATAAAATGGAATGGAAAGTACGACACGACAGCTTTGTAGAATTCAATGAAGACCTTGAGATCATCAGGGACTATAGACTATATAATATGGGTACGAATGTCACCAATGAAAATGCGTTGGTATGGATGAATGAGATGCTGAAAGAGGAGTGGACGATTAATTCTATTGATGGGCAAGTAGACAGAAAGACACTTTGGAACAAGTATAGAGCTGACACCATCAAAGTTATGAATCTAGAATTTCGCTTCAAAGATGAAGTCCACAACAAAGGCATAACGGAAATCCCGATCGTAATCAGTGAAGACAGCGAACAGCACTACAGTGCCAAATATGACGTAACAAAACTCCAACTTATTGATAATAAATGGGGAAGTGTAGAAAAAGACACACAAATCCCTAATAAAAAGAGGAAAAGACAAGTAATGCCAAAGAAAAGTAGGATGCGTACAGAACAAATCAAAGTTGGATCAGATGAGCTACTTAATGAAATGAAAGAAATCAAAAAACTACTGATAGACATGAAAGATGTACAAGATGCACCAGACTGTATAACGTTGGATAAATTAGACCAAGTTCGTGAAATTGAAAGGTCAGTATTCGATAGTGAAACAAAGGACAAAATGGTACAAATCATCATGAGTAGACAAGATACAACTGAACTCAAGTATAAGGTACTGGAAGAAGAATTACTGTCTGGAAAGAACTACCTCATACAAATGCCAATGATCGAGAAATTTCGTACGAACATACTAGGGATGGTACAAGAAATCGAGAATAATAAAACCGAAAAATGGGATGACAACAACCTCATAGATAGACTTCAAATTATCACAGGTAACCGGATCAAGAAAGTAATGGAGAAAAATCTCCATGAAATTGTACAAATGTTGGTCAAATTCAGAAAGGAAATTGAATTAGCAAATGAAATGAAGAGCCTGTGTGAAGAACAGAATGGCTTTGATATTGTCAAATTCAGTAACATGTTAAGACACACAGTAGAAACTAAAGAGTATGACAATATAAGGTATGAATTCCTTGAAAGATGGTGTGTAGAAATTGAAACCAATGTAGAAAGGGGTATGAAAAAACGACTGGCCGGAGAAAGAAACGTAAATGAAGCAAAAGGAACCAACAATAGCCTCATACCTGTAGAACTCAAAATCAAACAAACAAACAAGTACGTAAGAAAAAGTAGATTTGTCTTATCCTCGGATAGTGATGAATCACCCGAACGAAAAAGAACCAGTTTGAATCGTACTAACCAGAACAAGAAAACGTACTCTGAGAAAAATAGTATATGCAATAAGAAAGAAAATGTACTGGCAAAGAATACAGAAGCAATCTCCAAAAATGAAAAAGTAGAAACGAATCACGTCGTAAACGAAATTGACAACCGTACTTTTTGCTTTATTTCTGACTCTGACTCAGAATCTGACTGAGCTGAGTGACTCTTGAGAAAAACAAACAAAAATAAATGAATTGTAAGCAAATAAATTGTACCCTTCAGAATGATTATTACCGTACTAGACCCAGAAAGTGTAGCCAAAACACCAGAGGCAGAGCTAGCCATAACCAAAGCCATGGAACGAAGGGGTAGAGAAAGTGATGAAGAATTCGATGTTCAAACGAATTTAATCCTAGTAGATATCCGTAAACTTCAAATCCAATACAGCTTCGAAATTTTCAAAACAGTAGTCACGCACAAAATAGACTTCGGCCGGACAGTATTCAAATATTACGACATTCTAGAAATCAACCTCATCACAGATGGTAAGAGAAACAGCATGAGCAAAGTATAAATAAACAAATTCTGAGTAAGAATTTGGTCAAGCATACAATGTACTCAGCACACATCATTTAGAATTACTTACCAGAAAATGTACGGATACTATGCACAAAAAGCTGAACAAAGAATGGGCCAAACGGTACTTTCATGACGAAGAAATTACAGCCGATCAAGCACGACGGGAAATTCTAGTCAGAAATGAAATCACCAGAACTAATGCAGTAGGCAGAATCTGCAATGGGATCAGACGGTTACTAATCGCTAGCGGTAGAATGGATGTAGGTGACGAAGCAAGACATATTGTAGCTAATCAGAAAGAGGAATGCAAAAGATGGATGAGTACAATGAAAAGTATACCATTCATCGCGTGGGTAACCCAGAGATATGACTTGGCAATTAAAGAGATGTCCTTCGCGTTCGTACACAGATCCCAGGTATATTGCCTAGTCTTGCATGTCAAAAACAAAGATGAAGGGTACGAAGGTGGTATGGAAGTACTTCACTATGAAAATGAAAGACTAAGAGAAGAATGGCGAGTACAGAAAGCACGAAAAGAAAAAGAAATGGAATCCTGAGGCCGCAGGAAAACAAAAATCTAGAAGTTATTAATGCCCATACACACAACTGCCGTAAACATACCTCACCGTCCAATGTAGATAACCCATTAAAAAAATAATAAATAATAAAAATAAATACGCTACCGAAATAATTCAGAATGAAAGTCATTAAAATCAAAGGAAAAGTATACTGTAGGACTGAACTTGAAGAAAACTCTAAAATAATAAGAAAGTGGTACATTATGAAACAGATCATGAAAGAAAGTATAGAAGGCAAGTACCATGTTATCGAAGATACACAAACATTGGAGACAAAGTTCCAAGAAATGATGAAAACGATAGTAGACGAAAAGAGGGAATTCTACAGAGAGTATTTGAAAGAGAACTGGCAGGAGACGTACCCAATCATGAAAGATGTATCATCATATGAGAGAATTAGAGTAAAGGATGGAGTTGAATTCTGCATGCTTATCAACTAAAAAAGTAGGAAAATAGAAATAAGTTTTAAAAAAAAATTTTTTATTCAGAATGAGTCGAAAGGTTATTGAGTTCGAAATTGATTCGGCCTGGGAAACCAGAGCTGAAAGTTCATTCACAAAAAGTCAGATTAGGATCAACATGAAAAACCGTGAATTTGTATTATTAGAAATAGATGCAGAATGTGCAATACCGGGTTGTAAGGGAGAAAAATGTGGACAGGGCCAAACGAACATTGCTAAAATCAGAAAAGTATGAACAAACAAGATCATCTAGTAGCTCAACTACTTAGATCAGTACACTATTTAGAGTAGCCTTACAAGAAGAAAGTATGAAGTATAATTTAGTCTCACACTGGCAACTCAATTCTGAAACGAAAAATGAAGGAGAAGCTATTGAATGAGTTACCAATGGAAGGTAAAAAAGCTAGAAAGGAGTCTCTGTTCGAAGTAACTAGCCAAGAAGGTGAGTTTGATGAAGACGAGGATGAAGAAGAAGAGATACGAAAGTTTATGCTCATACAGATCGAGGAAAAAGAAAATAAGAAAAATGCAGAATTACTTGAAAAAAGGGAGAGATATATACGACTACTGAGACTATGGGTCAAGATTCTGGAATATTATACAAAAAACCTCAGCACCAGTGAAATCCACCGAATGGCGGAATGTTTATATTTTCTCAGATGTGAAGACCATGGTGCGAAACAGCTTAAAAGAATGGAAAGTAGAGCATTGAACATCATCCACACTCACCAACCTATGTGGAGACCAAATGCTAGAAAATTGCCCGATAGTGTGCTTAAAGTGTCGCTTATTGATAAAAAACGTTGGATTGATCCGTATAAGACCCAGAAAAACGACTTTTATGGTACTATCAAAAAAGAAGTAAATGATGAAAAGACGTTCAACTATCTGTATAACAAAGCCAGAGAACTAGGAAATAAGCAAACTACTCTACTTTAAACAACTGTACAATCTTTTTATTAAATTAGGAAACAAATGAAAAGTAATATAACATTTAGAATGATAATCTGTAACCTGGTCGAAGGCATCTATGAAGGTAGCATACTAGTACTGAACAAAGAAATTGAAGACAGAAACGTTATTGATGTAGTACAAATGGGCATGTGCCTGATGAAACTAGACATTATGCTAGATGAAATCAAAGTAGTCAGAACATGTACGAAAGATGTAGCTCAAGTATACAAATTGCTTGAAGACAGTAAAAATGGTAACATCATGCAAAATGGCGGTCTATGGAGAGGCAGAGCAATCGAGGTGATGAAAATTGTATTTATGAATGTAGTTCAATCCAGCAAGTTACTAGAGACGTATGAAACACACCAAAAAGTGCTCGAAGATTTCGTACTAAACAACAAGTGGAGCGAAAACCAGGAACATGTTAGTATCGGATGGGTAGAAAGCTTTGACAAACATGTGAAAATAAGAGCCAAACTGACCAAAAGAAACGGCGATTTTATCAAACAGAGAATGGAAATCTTCCAGACCAAGCTACGAATTCTAAAAGAATGTGAAAACGTCAACCAAATAGGTAATACGCGAAAGTATGAAAAATATACCTTTATTAAACTATATATGTAAATTAATGTAGAACGTATAACTGTACTGTTAAATTAAGTAACAAAAACTAGAAATCCCAATCTAGTGGCTTATTGTCAGTAAGAAGCTCAGAATCCAACTCAGTAGTATCAGCAAGTAGTAGATTTGTAATAAAAGGTTGAGTTCGTACCAGGGGAGCACCACCAGAAAATCCATCACGAGTTGTAGCACAAGTAGACATAAGGTAATCCACCAACCCACTCCCCAAGTTGACTACATTCAAATGATAGGTGTTATAAGCATACAATGTACGATCAGGCAACACAGTTTTTAAGCCAGACATTCTGCCATGGTCATTTTCAAGTACGGAACCAAAATCAGGAATCATATAATCTTCGGAAATATTGGAGAATCTAGCGTAGTGTACCAAGGTAAATCGGATAGTCTAAAAAAGTAAAAAGAGAGTAGAAAAGAGTGGAGCCCAGTACAGGAAAGTCTAGAAATAGATTAGTACTGGAAGTGCTCACCTGTTCAGGCACGAAATCTAGCAATTTCCAGTCAAATGTAAGAGGCCGAGTAGGATCTTTCGGAACGGCACATAAAACCAACATGTCAACCATTTCCCAAAGAGTCAGTACCATTCTACCAAGTACCAAGTTAAAGGAACAATCCGGATCATCATTCAAATAAATAAGTCTACCAGTCTTACCAAACTTGCCACCTACATAACGTCTAACAGCCTCACAATCTTAAAATGTAGATAAAGTACAGTATAATACACCCTATAAATGCTTACCAGAAGGAACCCAAACATCTTTATCATTAGGAGACATTTTGCCCAAACCCAGGATCTCAGAAACATAACCAGACAATATCTCACGATAGTACTGTAGCAAAAGTGGCAAACCCTTATACCCTTCTAAAGCATACGAACATAACATATCAGTAGGACTACCATAGAATAAGCCATTATCAGTTACAAACAAACCATCAATCAAAACAGTTGGATTTCGAGCAACAAAATTACCCCAGCATTCTAGAAATACAGAATTCCAACTTGATAATACGCTTGGTGAAAAATCCAAATACATTTTGCCACGGAGCATGTCCCGGTCCTGAGTAGGATTGAGTAACAAAATGAAACTGAAAGCCATCGCACGTATTCCAGAGTAGGTTCGATTCAAATAACGTCGGTAGGGCACACCTTCGTACAATAAATCGCGATAAAGATCAGAATGTTTGGCCAAACCCGAAACAAAATATAACCGTGTACCAGGAGTTTTCATTTCTCCATCCGATAAGAAACCATTTGAAGTGTAAATGAAATTTTTCAATCGCGTACCACTGGCCAGAGTATACTCCTTCATGTACACAGCTTCTACTGAAACATGTCTGCTATGCATAACCATCATATCAATAGCATTACGGAAGTCAAAGTAGCCCGGATGCAACTCCAATAATTCGGACAATACAGCACAGAGCCATTCTACCTTTTCATGCGGACCAACAGGACAATAAATACATTGATATTGTCTTACCAGAACATCCAAATCAGAATAGGAATCCCTTGTAGTACCCTTAGCAGTATTAGTGTAACAACCCCGTATATAACATTCCGGCTTGGGCGAACACATAGCTTAAAATGTAATACTTATAAAGTTTGTTTAGAAGAAGATGTACTTACTGTAAAGATGCCGATTCAGACTGAAGAAAGCTTGATATCGAGTACCACAGACAAGAGTAAGAAATGACAGTAGATACCGTGTACCCTCATGATTCTTATTAAGCGGACGTGCCCCAACTTGGTGCCGACGAATCGGGATATGTGACAGAACTGAAAGACAATGATAGAGACTTTGATAGTGAAGACTACGAAGAATATTAACAATAAAATACTTACAATAAATGATACCGAAATCCTCTAGTTCCTTGGCAGTGTAGTTCGGAAGTGTATTCTTTGAAGTACCATCTAGCATCGTTAGCAAAAGATCCAAACTTTCAGTACTATCTACATTCAAACATACAGTAGGTCCAGAGTTGTCATAGTGAGGTATCAATTCCAATCTGAAATACATGTAGAATAGCCATACCAAGTAGACAGAAAGAGATAAGAAGTCTACTTACGGACGAGCTAAAGATGAAGCATAGCGAGATTGGGGTACCATAGTATTGTTATGAACAACATAATGCTGAGAAGGGAAATACCGCTCAATAGGAGTCAGAGCAAGGAACCGGATATCTACATTTGGCAAGACTTCAGCCTCAAGTACATTTTCAGCATCACTGGTAGATACATAGAAACTACGCTTGAATAAGCGCAACACCTTCTTTGTGAGTAATACCGTGCTGGGTAACCAATCAGACAATGAGTCAGGGTAAAAGTTGATTGACGAATCAAATACTAGAAAATAAAGTGAGTAAGAAAATAAAAACAAAAATTAGCAAGAGAAAAGTACCTGGACGATATGCAGAACCACCGTATACACTATCCACAAAAGCGATCTCCAGCAGGTCATGTAGAGGAGTACCAAATACCACCAATTCAGAATCTATCAACTCAAGGTCAGCAATCATTTCCAACAAAATAATACAACGCTCGCGTAGGAGAATTAGGGACAAACCAGACAGATATTCTCGTATAGTAGAAATGGTAGCATCACTGTACACATGGCTCAAGGTAGACAAGAATAAATAGGTGTACTAAAATAGGAAATTATTTGTTACAGTGAGAATAGGATACTTACAAAACGTTGACTGTGAGCAACATTAAGCATAGAAAAACCGGCCACGGGCTCGATCCAATCCTTGTAACTACCATCGTAAATACTGCTCTCGAACATCAAAGATCTACGTAGCGAACTTATACTAATCACCAAATTGCCAGTATCAGTAACACATAGTACACGATTTTCGGGTAGACTTAGGGCATGGGGAATAGAACGATCAATTGAATACTGTGGCAAGTGAGTGTCAGTCAACCAGAAGTAGCTGTTAGTCTCGTTTGCAATAGCACCATTCAACTTGTAGCGAGCCATAAGTACAGAAACAGGAATAGTAGATAAATTGTTCTCAGCTTGGGAATAATACGTAAATCATAGCACCAAAATTTAGAACACTTACCAGGTGTTGGCTCCAGTGAAACCAAACTTCTATAAGCCCCGGGTGTTGATACGGATTCCGGCAAATGAGCACGAGTACCATCATACTTTATGTACCCATCAGAAGTACGGCGCACGGTAGTAACAAATTGATAGTCCTTACGATAAGTGTGTCCAGATATAGAAGAATACGTAGTACCCTCAATTGAGTAATTCTGACTTGGTACATTCAGAGTGTCTACGAAGGATTCATGTGACTCCAAACCGCTCATTATACCTATTGCACGACGCATAAGGGCAGTTTCTACCATTTTTTCTTGCTCCGGGGTAACATAGCCAGTAGTTGACGTAGCAGAGGGATCGTAACCCATTTCAGAGAGTACACGCATCAGAAAGTCTGTAGTCAGTCCAGGAGATAACATGGTAGCCTTTTCTTCAGCTAATATAAGCAATAAGGATCTTGTTATGTTAATAAAGTGTACCTGATAGAGTAGCGGTAGTTGTAGAGAAAAGATCTGACCCACTACTACTTGAAGTTGTGTCATATTCCACTGAACTGGCGAAATCCTCACTAGTTAAACCATAAATCTGACTCAGGTCTGCCAAACAAGAATAGGTGCAAATGTTCTTACAAACACGATCATGTAGAGGGGGGGTAGTATCCTACAGTCATACTTAAAATACACTCTATACTTTGTAAAACGTACCATTGGGGCTCAAAAAAGAACTGAGAATGAAAATCCAAACATTTAACATAATTCAAGGGAATCTAGAATGTTTTCAGGAATCGACTGGGCAAAAAATGAAGTAGAAACGATTAAGAAAATCCTGGACGATAAAGGATACTACAGCACAGCGAGAAATGATAGCAATCAAAATCTTAAAGAAGTCATAGTAGACATGTTATTGGAAAGTAAAGCAGGACGAAACGTTAACGTAGAACAGATGAAATGGGTTCGTAGTAGAATACAAGAATGTGACCATCATGATCTGTGTAGAATTGATCAAATCTTAACCAGACAATTGAATGTCACTGAAAAAGAATACCAGTGGGGCAGCATCGTCCTGAATTGCAAATGGAAAATACAATAAAGTAGCCATGTAGAAATGAAAGAGACTAGTAAACGTACCGTTCAGAATGAGTTTCACGTGCTTCAATGTTAATTGTATGCAAGCGGTCATTGAAAGCGAGGATTGGGGTACCCGGGTCTACGACGGAGACCATTTCTACAAACTACTGTTCAAACTGGAAAAGAAAGTATCACCGATTGAAGATAAGGATGTAAAAGTTATGTTTGCATCATTCAAAAACTGGAAAGTAGACGTAGACAAACTCATCGGGGAATGTGGTGAAATCAGAGCTGATGTAGAAGCGGTAGAATTTGCTAGAAAACTCGAACAAGATCTGTTAGAGCACATGCACAAAATCGTATCCGAACAAGAAAAAGCGAATCCCAATTTGTGTGATGAACTTTTGCAAATAGCCAAGAAGAATGAAAATATGGAAGACTAGCAGGTGTACACTATATAGTAGCTCTACACAAAATCCATCTCGCTTAGTGAGTCCTAGGGACGGACTTTACTGAGTTGTATATTCACTAGGATATATAGTTACAGTAGAAAAGTACTGTGATAATATATCATTATATTATTAAAAAAATCAAAATTCAGGTGCACGCATTCCGGCTGAAACAGTTTGGAATGCATTCTTCGTACGAAACTCTAATTAATTTTAGATCGAGTACTTTACAGCTGAAGCAACAACCAAAATGGACGGCGCTTCAAATGGCAAAATGGTTCATCTCGAAGAACTGAA
>SCLD01154815.1:0-21552 GCA_004367895.1 Oikopleura longicauda
GATTCAGTATCTGCGGTGCTCACTTATAAATCAGTTCTTTCAAAAGACGGGTATATTTCGAATATTACCGTTTAAGGAGTTTCTATTGCCGAAGTCACGGACTGAATTTTCAACAAGGTATAGAATAAGTGGTTCATTCGATTTCGAGTTGTAGTTGTCCTCATTTG
This sequence comes from Oikopleura longicauda, assembly GCA_004367895.1. Classification (NCBI taxonomy): domain Eukaryota; kingdom Metazoa; phylum Chordata; class Appendicularia; order Copelata; family Oikopleuridae; genus Oikopleura; species Oikopleura longicauda. The sequence continues at coordinate 168 of SCLD01154815.1, forward strand.
ATCGCTCTGAGAAGTTCCTAAAATGGATTTTTCACATTTTCACTGGATTTTGTTTCCGTGAAACACGCTCTGTGAAGTTCCCAATTTTTGGAATTTGTTTCCGTGATTTGCGAATAAGGGTTGAGCATAATCTTTAGTATAATTCTCTTGGAAAAACGTAAAAAAAGCTGTTATAATCTGAAATTCATGATGAAGCTTTCGATTTCTTTATACACTGGTATGCATAGCTCTGCGAACAGTCATTGTATAGTCTATGAGTCTGTAATATATCAGGTTCCAGTGTACTTATAAGCTATACTCGGAAAATTCGGTGGTCCATTCACCTGCCTATTCACCTGGGAGATCGTAGCAGGATACTAATCGCACTAATCGGTTTTTCTTCCCTAGAGGAACATACGAATCCCTTCAATTTTTGATTCCAGCCATCTTTCTGTCGGAGGTCTGGTAGACCGTAAAACGCCAAATAACAAAGTCTTTTGCCGGTAATTCAGCCGATAATGAGAGCAATTGGACTCTTGTCAAAACCGAATGTCGATAATGTTCAAATACAAGGTTGATTTCTATCGATTTCAGTACTGCCGCAGTCTGCCAGTCCATTTTTACATATTTCATATAATATATTTCATATTATATATTTTATATTATTTTGATTATATCTTTTCATTCCGTGTTGCATACAAAAAATGATGTATATTGAGACTAAAGAAGAACTTAAAAAATTGAGGAGAACAGTTTTTGTTTTTATTGTCTTGGTAAATATCTTATAAGTGGAGTTCGTGGTGGCTCGGACCATTTGGACAGAGTCAAGACGAACACCACTTTACCATCTTGGCGAAAACCCATTAAAATATCCTAGGTATTGGCAGTAGGAATCATTTTTATGCGAGAATATGATCGTTATTTGAATCTTCTATGCGGCCGAGGAATAGACCTTCGAGCGCAAGGGTTTACACGAAATCGTTCGAATGTTTTGGATATACATGCCTACGAAGCTGACTCAGGTGTTATAAAAATCACTCCAGAAGAAAAATTGAGACCTTTCAAAATACCAGACTTACATGATCAAGAATAAAAATTCTATCGTACATAAACTATTATAACATCATTTCACCTCTATCCAAAAGATGCGGAATTTTAGTGCGCATAACTTGACTTTTATGAAAAATTTGCCGGGGCATGCCCACCTACTCAAACGCCCACCCAAAAGTTAAAATTCGGAATTTCGATGTTCAGTTCCCAGGAAATTGGAACGGGTTGGGTATCATTTCAAATGATTTTCGACGCTCTACAATTCAAGCTATTCAGATTAAATTTTCATTTGCTCTGTTCGAAAATCTTAAAAATCCCGGAATTCAGCCTATCTATTACCTTTAATTCTAGCCGGTCATTTGTGGACAAAAATACACCAAAAATGAGGAAAAATTGTTTTTTGGGAATATCGTGAAGCTTCATTTTGGACAAAAAGCCCACATTTCGGGAATATTGTGGAGCGTCATTTACGGACAGTTACGGACAGCAAGTCTGTTTTTAAGAATTTGTGGAGCGTTAATTCGTAACAAAAAAAGCATTGACCCCGTATTCTTTTCGCTTTATATATTTATGATATCAATCTGGTCATATCCGGTTCGATGATGGCCCAGTATTTGCGACAACATTTTCCATTGAGTTTAAGTTTAAGTTTAAGTTTATTGTAAGAGCTCCTTGGAGTTCCAAAAACAGTAGAATACTATGGTCAGATTGACCGTGTGAGGTACAGTGAAATTTGTCAAGTGAAGATTGGCAGAAAATCATGATTATATACTAGAATGTGATAAAAAAACTTTCTATTTTTAGCTAATAAAAAGAAAAACACTTTTCTTTTTATATAATCACTTTTAAGGTACAGTCACTTCTACAAATTTAAGGGGTTGTTCCTGAAGACTAGAGTTCTTCTGACTCGTGGTTTCTTGTTCTTCACTGTTCGTGAATTTTCTTCATTCAGCAGCTTGTAGTTCTTCGGATCGTTTGGATTCCAAATCTGTTCTTCTTTTCAAATTTATTAGGAAAATGACTTTCCTAATATTGTTTATAAATGGCAAATGGCTATTACTGTTGAATACCGGTTAACTCGTGGCTTTCTAACTGTCTAGACGGAGGTACTTTTCCGATTTTGAGTTAGATCTATCGATGAATGGCCCCTAATGCTGGAAATGTACTCTTGGTTAATTTAACTGCAATAAGTTTATTTTGAATTTCTCCACAGCATTAGATTCCAGGTGTGTTTTCTGCGAAATTGACTGATTATCAATAAAAATTTAAATGGAAAAGAAATTTTCCATTTAATTGCTTAATGTGTTTATTTTTTTCGCAATCGTAGTTTGTATATTGATGACGTTTATTGCAATTTCAGAGTCGCGCCCCCTTAATTGCAAAGTGTTTTAATTCTAGTTTCGTCTTTTGTCTCTCATATCCCTTTTTCAGAGATGGCGAACGGACAAAAACTAGAATATATTTTAAAAGATCTGCATCGTCAGTTTATTCCTGTCGAACAGGTAAATAGATTATAAAATTTCTTTTATAATTTTTTTCATTTAAGTTCTTTCACAGAGCCCTATCATTCTCTAAATGAAAATTTTCTTTTCATTTAGTTAACTCTCTCGGAACTTGGTCTTGAACCTGGAACTGTCAATTTGATCTCTCCTACGGTTCAAATCTCCGGTACAGCCGGATTGGGTGGTACTTATGATGGTACCGAATTGTTTTCAAATGAAATCGCTTTATTAGTGAGTGACCATACCGTGTATCGTGAAACCTCCTTTCAATTGGCTTTTCCTTGTTCAAATAATTTCATTGCGGGTGTACTTGGTCATGTCCGTTCTAAATATGCTGGTGCTGATCCCTGGGGGTATTTGCGTACTCATATATCGGTACGTTTATTAAATCAAAATTTCTTTTGATTTTTACTTTTCAGACTTTATTTCATCCTCAATATTGATTATTATATTTTTTTCAGCGTATTTTGAGTCATTATGAAAGGAATGCTTTGCAGCTCCTTAGCTATACTTCCTCTCAGTCCCCTATGAATGCTTTTTTGCCTCAGTATAATAATAAACTGTAAGTTAGAGATATATTCAATTTATATTTTTTACGTTCTTTTCAGAACTAAAAATTTCTTTTTAGTTCTGTGGCGTATTCTCCAACATTTATACGTTGTAGGGGCTTCTGTCGTGGTGAAGCTCGTGCTCTGTCTCTGTCTGACCGTATGCTGCGGTATTTGCGCAACCAGTATTCCAAGCCTGGAAATTCAACTCAGTCACTTGTTAAAACCTATTTTAACACTCTCCGATTTAGTACGTATAAATTTTAATTTTGAATTTTTTTGATTTTTCTAATTTTTACCTTTCATCCCCTTAACCTGACTGCTTACTTTGAATTTCAGATTCTTTCGAGACTCCATCCTATGCTTTTAATGGAAATACTGATCTGTACCGTATCGGGGTGCAACTCAACAAACGTCAAACTCTTGATTCTTTAAATGCTATGTGGCAAGGTATTGACATCCATAAAATTTCTTTTATGTATGTTCTTTTATTTAAACTCGATTTTCTATTTAGGTTTGGATTTCTCTCGAGACTATGAAACATTGGGTGTTTCATTGGATCGGTTTACTATCCCATCCGCTTCTTGCAAAAATCTTCAGTCCCCTATTCCAGGTGTCGAAGTGCGTGTTTATGTAAGTTTCATTTGTAATAATTAGAAAATTAGAAAATTTCTTTTCCTAATTTTTCATATTATTAAATTTTTCATTTAAGTCTTGTGATCAAGCTCCACCTATCTCAAGATGCCAATTACAGTTTGAGGACAGTATAACGCCTCCGAGGGATTTTCTTTTGGTGAGTACTGATGATCTAGAAATTTCTTTCTAGATTATTTATTAGACTCTTTCTAACTATATCTTTTTAACTGTTCTAATTAAGTTTCGTTTTAATGTTCGTTCTCTTTTGAGTGATCATTTCATCCCCTCTCTCCGTATGTTTGGTTGGAGTGGCGCCTCTAGTGAAGAGCTCTTGTCTCCTTGCCCTGCTCGATTGCGCCGATTCAATCCAGGTGGTTAAATTTTTCATTTTTAAATTTTATATTATTTTTATATATATTTATTATATTTTTTGAATCTGAAAGAAAAACTGACTTTTTCTTTTAGTGTATTCCGTTGAACGATACAGTTCCGATGCTGCTTCTTATCCCTTACCCTATTTGACTGGACATAATCATTTCACTGAGAACTTGTCCAGTTATTTTTAAAACTAGTCCACTAAGATTGATTCTGAAAATTTTTCTTTTCAGAATGTTGATTACCTTAGAGCACTCAGAGGTTATTTACGGTGATGGCTGTACTGTTCATCGATCATTGCAATTACCGCAAGATGACGCTATTAACTTCCTTGAAAAATTTTTCAGGAAGTTGTTTAGTGTCGATGCGAATCGTAATTGTCATCTATGCAATGAGTCCTGTTCTCATGCCATGACTATGCACATAGGTCAACCTTTTCAGAAACGTTTCCGCGATTGTGTTCCAAGGTATTTAGAGCTTATTATTTTTGTCATTATTATAAGAAAAGTATTAATTTTCTTATATTAGGGATTTCCTGAACGAGTGTGCTGCTCTTGAATCTTCTACTGTCAAAGTCTTAGGCTATAGTGCTATCGATCTCGGTTTAGAGATTCGTGGTTTGACCATTACTTCTAATTTTTGTCCAACTTTCCCTAAAGTTCATTCCTTTTTGCTGTATGTACAGCATCCTGGAGACTCCAATCATGAGTTACCTTAGCCATTAGCCTATTATTAATTATTTTTGTAATACTGAAACTATTTTTCAGTATTATCTCACTTTCTTAGAATTTAGGTCTCACTTTCCCATTTAACCGTTTTGGTGTATTTTAGCAATATGAGCGCTGATTTAAATGTTGCTCGGATTAGTCCCGATAATGATCTTTTGATAGATCATTCTCAGCTGAAAAATTCAACTCTTGGTGTTGATAGCGGTCTTGCTAGCTCTAATGACTTATCTGCCGTTGTATCCGATAATTCTACTGATCATGTTCAGCCTATTGGGCTTCGACTCAGCGTGCTTTCATCTATACCTGGCATGCCTCCTCAAATCGGTATGTTCAAATATAAAATTTACTTTTATATTTATGATTATAAATATTAGTAATATATCTTAACGGTTCCATAAATTTATTATGATTTTTAAGATGAAACTGGTTCTTATGACGATTTGTCGGAGGAACCTGTCATCCCTTCTTGGTTGTTTGATGAGTCAATCATCATGTTGGATGATTCTTCATTTTGTCTTCATGGGAATTTGGACTGTGTCATTGACAAGGACGTTCCGTGTGTTGACTCTTTTCAAGTTTTGCAAGGCGCATCCCCTCAAGATTTTTTTGTTCGGCCTAAAGTTCACCTTGATTATATGAAGGTTAATTTTCTTAATTTATTTTTCATTAATTTTAGTTGTTTTTAGAAAATTTCTTTTCTAAATATTTTCTTATTTCATATTCAATTTTATTTCTAACTTTTCCTTAGAAAATGTCTTTCCTAAGGGTTTATTTAAGCTCTCTAATGGTCTTTTGTTGAACGTTGTTAGTACTCATACCAATGACCGAACTTGTTTCATTGGTAATTTATTCGAGTGTAAGGTAACTAATATTTTCCTAATTCTTATTTGCAAAAAATTCATTTTTTTAGCAATCTAAGCTATTCCGATCATGTGACCAGCCAGTGGCTCGAGATGGTACTGTTATACGTGAAAGTGTACTGTCTCATTTGGAGTCAAAAGATTTTTGCTTCAAGAGGTATCATTTTGAAATTGCTTTAGAGCTTGGTGGTTCCTTGTCATCTTTGAATAACAAGTTTTCACCCAACCTATCGACTGCAAACGATTGTTTTTTCCGTCTTACTCGAGGTATTTTTATTTTATTTTAATATAAGTTGTTTATATTAGAATTTATAAATTTATAATAAAATTTCTTTTATTATATTTCTAAATTCATTATTCAAGTTATTCAAGTTAATTTTCATTTGTATTATATTAAATTGCTTTATGTAGCAAAATTTCTTTTGTTACATTTGTTTCACTTTTTCTTAGTAATGCTTGACGACCTGACAATGGTTTCCTCTTTACGAAAAAAGAAATTGTCTCGTACAGCTGCGTATTTCTCCAAATGTCAGCATTTTGTTGCCGCTGGTCATATTCCTTCATGTCATGTTTCCTGTCGGATATGTGATGGCGCTCGCCGATATGTCTCGTTGTTGCAATTTTACGCCTTGCGTAACTCGGAGCGTAGACCTGAGCGTAAGTCCTCTCGTTTTAATTATCCTGAGTTATCATTTTATTTATGATAATTTCAAAAGAAATTTTGAAATTCATTTAATTTCTTTAGCTTTTGGAGCCACCCTCCGATCGATCATATTAGATTATGTTCGCTCATTGAAGTGCGAGATCGGATTGCTACTCCATGAAAGCCTACAGACTATCTTGAGATATGTTTATCTTGATTTAGTCCGTGCTGGAGTTCGGGATCATTGTCGAGGTCTCGGATTTGGCGTCTCAGAAGAAATATCTCGTTTTTCTTCAGAACTCTGTCTGAATCTCGGTACGTATTTATTACTCATAATTATTACGCGTTTTTCATCTTGATGCATTTTTTTGAAAATTTTTCTTTTCAAATTATGCCTTATTTTTTGAATAAGTTATACTTAATCTTATTTTTAGGATCCTTGTTAAAGGAGACTTCGTCCGTCCGTGTCGAGTTTTTACGTGAGAGTCCTCTCACAGCCGTTAGAAGTTATGATTTGGAGCCGTATCACGATTCATGGGATTGTGAGGTTGCTCACACTAACCGTTCTTCCAACAGCCATGTCCGTTTGGTATGTATTTTATACTTCAATTTTTACTTTAATTGCTTTACATGAAAAATTTCTTTTTCATTTCATCTATTGTCTTACTTGTGGAATCTCATTTTTATTTAAGTTGGATATTGATGTTCAATCGTTTTATTCCACAAAGACAATGTACGATAGATGTTTTAAGTGGGATGGATCCGCTAATCATGCTCGATCTCTACTGAATGGTAATTTTTCTATTTATTCAAAAATGTCTTTTTGAATATTATTTGTATTTTACATAAAATTATTCATTAGGTCGCGATTCTGAAATTTGGACTGTCTGTTCCATTTCTGATCCTGAGTCCCTTGAATTAGCTGCTATTTCGGATCCATTTTATAACTGTTATTCGGACCCTCCTTATGCTCGACGTTTGTCTGAGCCTTCCTCGAGTTTAAATCTTTATGATTATTGCTCACTGTACCCTGAAATCTCTCGATTACGCAGAGTCATCATCGTGGTCCCCAACGTAACCGAACTTTATGAGGTTTTTAGTTCGGGATCTGATGATGATTCTGCTTTTAATCGCCCTGTGTAAAAAAATCTTTTTACACTTTTATTACTCTTCACTTTTCTCTGTCTTACTTTCACAATAAATACGTTTAATCTGAGCTAAGACTGAAGTTTATTTTTTGCTTGCATTTTTGATTTGATTCAAAATAATGAGGCTAGTTTAATAAATTCATTGTTTATTAGAGATAGTAATTTAGGCAGGTTTTCGAATTGATAAATCACATATTCTTACTTAAGTATTGTTAAGTAAGAATCTGAAGTTTTAGGTTATAAAGTTTTTTCGACTGTGGGAATGAGATTTTAGGCTTTGCGGTTTTTTCAACTTAAATTCCGTAATTTTAGGTTTTACGGTTTTTTCGGCTTAAGTTTCGTAAATTTTAGGTTTTACGGTTTTTTCAACTTTTAACTTTGTTTTGAGAACCTGCAAGGACTATAACTTATTATAATTTTGAAATCTTTTTTCGAAATTATAATTCGTTTTCGGATTTATAGAGCTTTCGGAATGGACATTATAAATAAATTTTGGAATGAAGTTTTCAACAGAATGAATTAAGCTTTAACAAGTATAGTAATAAATATTTACTATATTGGAAATCGAATTTCCCAGACAAAATTGACTTTTGTTTGGGTCTGGTGGTTAACATTAGAAGGTGTATGAATATATTGTATGAATATATTCATACCCTACGCCTATTTTGAATGTAAACAATATGATTTTGACACAGAGATGATTTGCTCTGGTCGATTTATCCACAAGGTCAACTATTCAGGTCTGGACATTTTTTCTAAGTCAATGATTGACCCCTGGTACACAAATTCACTCAGATCTCTGAAGCTTGGAATAGTGAACTGTTGACCATTGTGTGCAAATCGTCCGTTGAATCCCGGCTTGATTCTGACATGAAATCCGAGAAATTCCTCAATATCCGCTTTTGGTATACCATAGTCGGATACGTAGGTCTCCCCGAAGTGCATGTGCAGTTCCATGGTTAGATGGTATAAAGCCAGTATTCGGCAGATGTGCCCTCTGTTAATCGTGCACATTGAACTTTTACAGCTCACACAGAAACCTATATGGGCCGTACGTTCAAATTTTTCAATAAAGGGACCCCAGCAATGGCTTGAGCGTCCGACTGATGCTTCTAGAATCTTGGCCTCTCTGCTCTCTCCTATCGGCTCGTGTCTTCTGTGGACGCCTACTTGAGTCAGGGCGATACATTCAATTGCTTTCCAGATTTGGAATCCTGGAAGGCTTCTATGAGTTGCATCGAGATCTCTGTGTTTACTTTGAAACATCTTGTAGAGTTCCTTAAACAGTGAATTAATTTAATTTTTCGATTTTATTTTTCAAAAACATTTTTCAAAAGATTTTTATTCCATTTATTCAAATGTTTTTTATAAATGTTGACATTCAAAAAGAAATTTTTGAATGTGTACTTTACATGTATGATAAAAGCTCATTTGAACTGAAAACTGTGAACTTACTTTCATGGCCCATAGTCCAAATGTGGTGAATTTCAGTATATTCACATTGACCTTTCTAGTCGTATCATGTTGTTCGCCCGTGAACAGCATTATCATTGCTGCAATCATTCCAGCTTTACAACCAGTCATCCTTGGGCTGATCTCTATTGGGTCATTTCTGGTTGATCCCGCTCCACAGTTCACCACAAATTGGTGGCCCCATTTTCCTTTTGAATCCTAAATTGTTAATTTTAGTATGTTTGTTATTCATAAAATTTCTTTTATGAATTCCTTTGTTCGAATTATGAGATTCATATATAGAGGTAAAATATGGTTTGGTATATTTTTAAATTTTCTTTATATTATTACTTACTTGGAGTGTTCCCCAAGCAGAGCAAGTGAATCTTCTTCCACTTTTGACCGACACAAATTTGGTCTCTTCAGTTTTGACCATATATGCTATGATCGTGTATAAACACCATTCCGGGTCCGCTATTCTCGTCAAGTCAATTGTTGAGAATCGTTTGCGGCACCCTTGACAGCTCGGATTTTGATCCGTGGCATTCGTACAATGCATTGCACTATAAAATTACGTTAAGCATTTTTAATATTTTATGGGAAATTCCTTTTCCATAATTTTCGACAGTTTTTATTTACCGTTTTACAATGATTGAATCGTTTGTGAATGAGATTAGACCCATTATTCCATAACATGCGAATTTGGTTCTCTCAATCATATCCCCTGGTTTTGTTACCATTGGTTGCTCTTGTAGCATTACTGCAAACAACAGCGCCCCTGCTGGATCCAGGCATATTTCACACAGTTCCTCTCTTGCGGATCTGAGCGATGTGTTCATCTCCATTAGGTATTCGGTGAAATTGTCGGATACTGAATTTAAGTATAATTATCAGTTTCTGGTTGATAAAAAAAATTTTTTTAGTTTATTTGCTATTTTTTCCTTTAAGATTGGACCATGATTCGGTGTGTTCATTTCTATTTTTGCTGATTTCAAAAGAGATTTTGAAATCACATTCACATTTTATATTATTTGTAACTTACATTCTTCAATTGTCAGCTTTCGGAAGTCATCGTCGCCTACAAGATACTTTGTATTGGCGTCGATCTTCTCTTGGGTGTGGTACCCTAGAACCAGGTTGAAAACATAGCTCCGTTGTAGACATATCCCAGTTCGGAAGCTTCTGGCTCCTGGATTCATGAGCTAAAGCATGATGATTAGTTTCAATTTATTTTCCTTTTTAATTATATGCGTATATATAAAGAAATTTATATATAAACTGTGTATATTTTGAATTTTTTTCATTTTTACCTTAAAATTTCGATCGTGAATTTGTCTCAAAGCTGATTCCGAGGTGACAATTGCCGCAAGTTCTGGGTCTTTGGCTGAGTATGATTCTTCAAATTTCTTCCAGTTGAAGATACTCTCCCAATTGTAGGACTAATAAAAGTTTGGTTAATGAATCATATTTAATTTATGTATATTTAATTTATATTTTATTACTGGGAAAATTCCTTTTCCCAGTTTACTTAGTTTAATTTTACCTTTGTCATTGCAAAGACATTCAAGCATTCAGTGATGGTCTCGATGTTTAATTCACCCTTGAAGATGGTTCTAGGGCGTCTATTTTCAGCCGCATCTTCAACGTCATCCTCAATTCTGAGCTCGGGCATTTCGTCTTCCGGTTCATCTTCATCGATGGCATCATCAATGTAAATCTCCATTCCTTCCAGCATTTCAGGTTTGTTTTTCCTGAAAACCTTGAGAATGTCTTTGTCGACATTCGCTCCGTTCTCATTGGCAATTTCGGTCAACTCTTTGACAATTGTCGCCAAGGTGTTTCCATCATTAAATTCATAACCGAATTTAATTCTGATGCAGTTACTGTACATACGTAAGTAATCTACATCTTTTCTAGTAACCCCGTGCAGAATTGAACGAAGAAATATTCTTAAGTATTCTTTTAGGTCTCATTTATTTTTTATTTCTTATGAAAATAGAAAAGAACTTTTCTATTTTATGAATTAAATTAATCGTATTTTATTTACCTGAAGCAATTTTCAGTTTGCGCTTTGTTGCCTCTCGTGCTGTCCTGGTTCAACAGGCAAATCAGCTGTTGATTCTCATCTGTCTCAGTTCTGAGTTCATGGATGAGTCTATCCCAGCTAGTGTCCAAAGTTGGTGCAAAGCCCCCAAACTGGAAGAAAAAACCTTCAGTCATTTTTGTTACTGAAAATAATTTTGAAATAATTTCTTGAAATCTGGTGGTGTTCTAGAAAGTTTAAAGGTTGATTTTTTTGAATTTTTTGTTACGTAATACCTTTTCAGAACTTTATAGAACATTTCCACATGATTATTATTAGTCGAGTTCTAGAAATTAGCGGTGGCTCTTTTTTTAATGTGTCCCCTCTATAAGAAACTTTCGGCTTGGCCTTTTTATGATTAGAAAAGGGATTTTCTAATCATCAATTTATAATAAAAGCTTACTTTCAGAATTTCTTCTGATTTCCGTCGGTATTGAGATTTTGATTTTTTCGATTTCTTTTGTGGGGTATTTTCTGGATCCCCTTTTCACATTATTGAGTTGATGTGGCTCTATCATTTGCTTTTCAGTTTTGTCTCTTTTTAGATTTATTTTGTTTCTCTGGTTTATTTTCGGATTATTTTCACTCTTTTTGAATGAGACTCCAGTGACATTCTGAAACCCACATTATTTTTAAAGTTGTCTGATTGGTCGAGGATGATTTGATAAAAAATTTTTTTTCGTAATCTAGGGTCTGAAGGGTGTCATTTCCTAGTGACAATATCTGTGGTATCTGGAATCTATATTTTTTGTTCGACAATTTCGAAAGTAATTTCGAATTTGTGTATTCCGTTCCCCTTATTTTGTCTGGTTGCGATTTTCATGAGTTTTTCATGATTTAAATCAAGTGAAATTGGTCTATTTTTTGTGCCCTTCTGTCATTAGAGTTTATTTTAGTTTCAGGATATGTTAGAATTAATATAGTATGATTCTATTTTTTCAACCTCTTTCTTAATATAAATATATCCTTATTCCAGTGCTATACCATGTCTGTTATTAGAGAGATTGTTAGAGATTCGAAGAATTTGGATTATTCCATTCATCCAGAAGTCATGAAAGTTCCGAAAATTCTGAAAATTCCGAAAATTCCGAAGAATCCGGTAGCGCTGAATGAACCTAATGGTTTATCTGCTTTGGGATTCCAATCTTCAGCTGTAAAGTATTCTCGAGGTTTGTTTATCTTAGATTGTTTAAAAAGATATTTTTAAACTAATCAGAAATTGATCTTTTAATTATGAAATTGTAAATTTATGAATATTCTAGCTTTGAATTACGTTAATGCTGTTCGCGGATATAGCAATGCGGATCGTCAGCGAGGTATAATTTTTTAATTTGAAATTGGTATTTTCTTTCTTGAAAAAATTTCTTTTTTCAGTTATAAGATTTGCCTCACCCCGAACTTCCCTTGACCCTGTATTTGACTATAAATCACTTGAATTCGATTCCGCTATCAAAGGTATTTTTTAAATGGAAAAGAAATTTTCCATTTAAGTCTAAATTTCAGCTCTCGATTATTACGGGCGTATAATTTTCAACCGTTTAATCTATGGTGGATTGGAAGATATACCTTCATCTCCCGAATTTCTTCCCATGGATCTATCAAAGGTTCCTAATTATATTAAATTTATTTTCTGAATAATCCTCTTTTTCAGATTACCGACTTCACTACTACCACCTTCGAAGTTTTGAATTCTAGTGAATGTGCGCTAGAACAAATTTCCTTACTTAGATATAAAGGTCAAGTTCATAGTGCAATCCTTGCTATGTCTGATCCTGATCGTATGCGTGTTTCGTTAAGTCAGGATATATTGCTTTTTGCTGCCTCTCGTATTATTTCCATTCCTGCAAAATTTCTCAAATAAACTATTTGATTGAATTTATGTCGTATTTCTATGCAATGTTTGTTTAATAAATCGTTATTTAGTTTTGAAATTTCTTTCAAAACTTGTTTCAAAACTTGTTAGAATAAATTTTCTGTTTGAGATTCCGTGTTTTTAGTTATGTTTGTTTAAGCTTGAGTGTCTCAGAGTTCCGTTTGATAAAAATAAAATCTTTATAACATAAAATTTCTTTTATGTTACGCTAGCTTTACCTTTGTTATTCTCATCGCTGTTTTAGTCCAATGGATCTGGTATTACTTCTCTGTTTAAGTTTTGAATATCTTCAAATAATGCTTCGAGATTGATATTAATTGGCTCTTCAATTTCACTGCTTAATAGTGTATCAATGCTCTCATTAAATTCTTCAATTTCCTCATCAGTGATTCCATGGATTTCTTCGAAAATTCTGTTTTCGAAGTCTGAAAATGCAAAATTAGTATTTCGATTTTGTTGGCATTCTGAGCAAGTGTATAAGTCTCGATGCCAACAGGATACTTTAACAAATGCAGCCACTGCTTTGTCAAATTTCTTTGTTCCTAACATTCGTTTTATACTGTCCGGTAGCTGTTCTAAGAATGGTTTAGAATTCAACGGAAAGGCTTCCCAAATTTTAGGTCCATAATCTTGAATTTCTTCATCTTTTATGGTAATGATGGGTATTTTTCCGTTCGGATTATTTATTGAAAAGTCGCTAAGATCATCAAAAAAGAGAAATTTTTTGATGATTTCATTGAAATTTGTTAATCTATCGTCTATTATCGTTCTGTTTAGAAGTGTTAGGTTCGCCCTGAGGTGTTGTAGTCTAATTGGTGGCCAATTGGCGAATCTTAGAATTTCCCTCTGACTGATTTTTTTCAGTCTTGTCATTTTTGTATCGTATATGGAGCATAATGCGTTATAAACAATTGCTTGCATGTTTATATATTTATATTTAGGCCATCTCGGTTGTATACCTAACCCGTATAGATATAATCCTGAGGCTCTGCTGAATGCGTTTGCTACCGTTTGTCTCTTCGTTCCCATTCCTTTCAAATCGAAAACTAACTTTTCGATTCCTTTTAACTTTCCCATTACAACTTTATAATGTGGTCTAAAGCTTAATCTGTCATCTACATGTAATCCTAGAAAATTTGTTTCCTTTTTAACTTTGATTGTGCCTACTTTTGTCACTAAAGTGGTGTCCATTTTTTTTATTTTTCTTTGATCTCCTACGTGCATGCATTCAGACTTGTCTGGGTTTATTTTAAAACCTATTGTCGTTACAAATTCAATGGTTCTGTCGATAGCTTTTTCTGTTTCTAAATTCAAATTTTTAACAAAATTGTTAAAAATGTCCAGTACACTGTCATCGGCGAAACATTGATATGTGACCCCGTTTTTAACTTTGTAACATCCATTCCATCTTGGAACATAGAAAAAAATGCCGTTCATCATTATATTAAAAAATAGTGGTGAACATGGCTCCCCTTGTGGTACTCCATCATTCGGTATTTTCATTTGCTCTGAAAATTCGTTTTCAGAGATTACTATTGCTTCCCTTGGTTTTAGCATTTTTTCAAAAAATTTTACACTCTCCGGTGAACATACGGTTTTGAGAATTTTTATTAATTGTTCTTTTTTAACACAGAAAAAAGCCGAACTCAGGTCTAAGAATATTAGTCTTGAAACGACTCCTCTGGGTCTTGCTTTAACTTTAAAAATTTGATAGGCTACCGCTAGAGGGCAGCTTTTTCCACTTCTGAATCCATATTGATCTTTATGGAGAAAGTTTATTTTCTCCATAAAACCTAATAAGATGCTGGCTACTATTTTTCCTAATAGTTGTTGAAACATTGTCCCTACTGAGATGAACCTTCTATTTTTTATAAGGTTCACATCTCCTTTTTTTAGAATTGGTTTTAATTTCCCTTTTAGAAATTCTTTAGGATAATTGCCCGCGATCAGCCAGTATTTAATGATGTTACATATAATTTTTATGTAACTAGGTGGCAGCATTGCCATGGCGTCCCTATAAACTCGACTGTTAAGGCCTTTAGTTGTGGATTTTAACTGGTTGAAGCATTTATTTATCGTTTTTGTGCCTTTGATACTGTTATCCCATTGTGGCATCCATTTTCGAAAGTCAAATTTTTCGAAATTGTTTAGTTTTACATTTTCTGGTATATATTCAAGTATATCCAGCGTTTCGGCTGAGTCTTTTATGTGTTGTGTTATTGTCTCATATAAACGCACGTATTCATTAGCTAATTCCTGTGCTGTGAAAATTTCAGCTGAGTCTGCAATCGCTCTGTACTTCGGCCTCATTATTTTTGCAATCTTATAAATGTCATCATCTGTGGCGACATTTTTTCCAATAAGGTGTTTCCGTTCATCCCATCTCCTGTGTCTGGCTTTTAGTTCTTCCAATTTTTTTATCATTTTGGTAATTTCTGTTCGGTTTCGAAGTCTCTTTTTTTGTTTTAGGTAGGTTTTCAAATTGATGATTATTACGGAAAGTTTTGTGTATTCTTTTCCGTAAACTCTGGAATTGTTCCTAATTTTAACTTCTTTTGTCTCAATAGGCTGTAGAACTCCGAAAAGATTTTCGAAGAATTCGCACGCATATTTACAATACTCGTTATTGTCCGAATTTTCTAAATACGTATTACTGATTACGTTATTTGGAAGTATCTCATTCGGATCTTCTGGGATGGTCTCCATCCAATTCTCTTTGAGTGATTCTAATTGTCCGAAAAAATGGTTTTCGGACATTTTAGCTATATTATATACTTGGTTTTGGTTCAGCTTAGGTCTTGTATTTATTATTTTTTCTCCTATGATTCCATTTATAAAATAGTTTGTCCTGATTTCAAATACCTTATGTCCATCATTATCAGCTTTGTCCTTACCGTCCCATATTTTGAATTTAAATGGTGGTAAGCCTTTTGACCAAAAGTAATCGATTTTGGATTTTGCGTTTTCATTCCTTATGAATGTATTATCAGTTTCCTGAACATCGTAATGTCCTAAATATCTTTCGAATTTATTTGCCCAAAATTTCTCATCATGCGTTCTAGGATTGCTGATATCTATATTCGTGTCTCCTGTAAGTAAAACCGGTAAGTTTCCTATTTTTTTGATCATTTTTTCAAGATTATTTACGAAATCGTCTTTCGTAAAGTCTCTGTCCCAGTAAGAACTCAATTCGAAAGGCTTATAGAAGGTTGCTACCGCGAATGACTGTCTGTTGTCTTTGTACTTAATTGCAACGAACGGGGGTTCATTGAAAATGATCTCACACTTTTTAGCTAAGTCCGATTTCACCATTATAATCGCGTAACATCTTTTTGTTAGCACATCTTTATGTGTAAACGGTTTCATTCCTATTGGAACTACACTCAAATCTTCTACCTCTTTTAAGCTACATCTGCATTCCACTATGCTAAAGAAACTTGCTTTACGAAAGTTATTTTTCATAAAGTTTATTTTATTAGTTATTGGAGGGTTTAGGTTTGTATACAGAAAAGTTATCCCATACTTTATTAGGGATTTCTTTTTATTAAATTTGAACTGTTTTGAAATCGAGGGTGTGAAATTTTTTAGCATGATTCGCTTATCGTTTTCATTGAAAGTGATTTGTTCTCTAAAATTAATATTTTGTGAATTTTTGTCTGCAAATTCAGGTTTTGACTTAGTTATGTATTTCGTTTTTATGTTCGGGTATTCTATAGTTAGATTATTTTTTACTACTTGTCTATCAAAATTGTTTTTAACTGGTGCATATAGCTCGTTTGTTTCATAGATTGTTACATAACCTAAGTCAAAAGCTGTATCTCGAAACCGAATTTCGAGATTTTCATCATCCTCTTCTTGTAAGGGGTTACTGTTATTTATGATTGGTTCATATGATGGTGTGAATTCTCTAAGGTTTGCTAGGTCTGTTTCATTAATTGAAATATTACCTGATGGGGGTTCAATGTCAGTGCTTGCATCGGTTACAGTTCCATCGTATAATGATTCTGGATCCGATGTGCTCGTATCGTTATTCTCAAGACTCATCTCCTGAATTAGACTATTATAGAAAATGTCATCTAATTCTTCTCCTTCAAAATATAAATCTCTATCATTAACGAAGTACCCTTCGTTAAGATAATTCCTACCTTGTTCCAGTAATTCCCTTGCATCTGAAATTTCAACTATTTGTTTGGAAATAGCTCCGCTGGTGGCTTTGATTTTGATTGAAAATTCTAATTTTTTTGCAAGGTCCGGAAGGATTTCGAGTAGATTGAGTAGAAGTTCTTTAGAAATTCTTGGTATGAATTCAAGTCCATTCGATTGTTCGGTTGCCAATGATAAAAAGAATTTTTTATCATTTAATCCTTGGTCGAGGGTGGTGATTTCTGATGCCAGTTTTTTCGTTTCTTTATTCAGGACTTCGGTGAGCATTTGCTTATCTGAAATTTCTTTCAGAACTTGCTTTGTGAATGTTGAGTATTCAAGCAGTGTAGATTGCCATACTCTTGAAGAGCTTTTACTATTGTTAAGCTCGAGTCCGGATTTTGAATCAAGTTCACGTGATTTTTTTGATGGCCATTTGTAAACTGGTATTGTCTTTTTTTCGACCATATCAATCGTGGAAAATTTATTTCCTGAATTTGGCATAATCGTTCCCTTGTTTAAGTCAATAAACTCTGTGAAACTGTCGGAATCGAAACTCGTTCTTTCGATTCCATCATTTGCTAACTCATTGATAACAGCTTTAAAGGCTTGCGGTGGCCTTGGGTCGAGCGGCGGTTTATTCATCATTTTATGCTCCAAATTTACTTGTTCAATTGTTGTCATTTCAGTGATTTCAATTGAAACTGAATCGTTGTCCTTTGAATCTTCATCAGATTCTCCATTAGAATCTTCATTAGATGATAATGGTTCATCTACTTCGCCGGATTCATTCTCCGTATCCTCCGAGAATAACTCTTCCTCGTTTTCATCTTCTTCATTCGATTCAATTTCTATTTCAAATTCTTTCACGTTGGATTCAAACTCAGGTAGAGGGTCAGGTCTCACATCAAGTTTGTCAGAATGTATAATTTTGGATGATCCTTTGATTTGGTCATTAATGTCATTAAATGAATATGAATGTATTAATACTGGGTATTTATATAATTCAATACTTTTCAGTTCCAAATTTTTGTTGATATATACTGTTTCATCGTAATGTTCTAAGGTACAGATGATCATGGACTCAGAAAGATTTTTCTGATTATGATCAATTCCTGTGGCATTATTGATTTTTGAATTCGGTTTATCGGTTGCTAAATTTTCGGCTTCTGTAATATTTGACTCGCAATTCTTTTTAAGAGTCGCTAGAGAGTCTGTCATTGCCTCTTCACTACCAGTTAGTGCTTTGAAGTCCTCGTGTTTAACATCCATAACCTTTTTCGGTTTATACATATTATTGTGAATTACGAATTTTTTTGGGGTAGAGGATGGAATATGGGTTTGGACTTGGAAAATTTCTTTTCCAAATCTATTTTTTTCTTGTTCATTATTAAAATTATTTAATTGGAAAATTTCTTTTCCAATTTTAGCTTCGATATCTTTATAATTTAAATCATATAGTTGGAAATTTCCATCTCTATAGTCAGGTCTGGCAAGGTCGGTTGGGTTTGACTGATTATATTTGAATGTGGCATGTTGAGAAATTTCTTTCTCAACTGTCATAATTATAAACGATTCCTTTGCTAGGTACTTGATCTGGCTTTGAACTTGAACATGTCTGGCATCACTGACTCTTCGGTTATGAGCCACTGAATTCATAACTAGATCCATATCTTTCGCTAACTTTAGCTGATCTGATTGAAATTCTTTTTCAATTCTTTCATGCCGTGATCTTTCGTGGTGTAGAAGGTCCATTGTTTTTTTATCAATGGATTGTCCTGCATTTACCCAGATTGCCACGTCCTCAAATTCTTCAACTGTCAAGTTTGCTTGACATGCTATTTGAGACGATGGTGATCTCCGTTCTTGTTCCTTCATTTTATGCCAGAAAAGTTCTTTTCTAGACATTGTTCCCCATTTATCATCATTGAAATAGAAAGTCCATTTTCTATTCAAAGTGTATGCGTAATCGTTGGCTCTGACAATATTATTTGAAACGTCGAAGTTTTTCAGATCTTTGATAAGATTTTTTCTAGGTTTCAGCGTGGTTTCTCCATTTTTGTATTTTTTGGAATCTTTTTTGAAAGCCATTCTCGATTTTTTAGCGCTAGGAAGTTCATCTGCACGTACATGTGAGCTTTTCCAGAATTTTATTGGGAAATTTGAAATGTTGGTAAGTGTCCAAGTTTTATTAGTTCTGGATTTGTCCATTTCTTCTCTTGGAACTCCGGAAGGCTTAAGGAAAGAGTTTTCCTTAAGAAATGGGTGTAAAATGTTTGAGAAATGTGACTGGAGGCAATCGAAATTGATATTGATAGGAGTGATTCCTTGTGCTCTTCTATGTTTGCGGTAATGATATTTTGCTCCGTGCATTTCATTCCGCTGGCGACCTCTGGTGTATGTTTTCAGATTATTGTTATATTTATCAACACATTTTTCTAGGGTGTTTCTGTACATGTCTGCGTTGTACCACGTGATTTCAAAGTTCTTGAAGTTGCCTTCTAGATCATTGAACATGGCCATAACGAATGGAGTTGCTATCCAATGTTTCAGAAAACATGCACTCGAAGCTTTGCCACACATATGAAATGTACCAATCATAGCTGCTCTGTGATTTTTGAAGTATAAAAAGGCATTTTTATACGAATTATTTCCACGTTTTACAGTAGATATGATCGCTGTCCAATCTCTGCCGTATTTAAGTTGTCCTAAGCATGCCATACTTTTAAAGATGTTTTTAAAAGTCCATCCTGATCCAAGATCAATAACGGAAAGGAGTTTTTCGTTAATTGAGTTTCTTTTGATCAGTGGGCTATGTGTCGTGGTATATTTGTGATCTGGGTTGTCTGTATATTTCTGCTGAAATTTTGAAGGCGTGAAAGGGATTCCAGCTTCGGCATCTCGCAGTTTAGACAATGGGATTTCATTTAAGTTTACCACTTTTATGTCATCGTCTTTCGCTGGTTGCCTTGGTACATATTCCTTTTCAGGTTCATTAGTTGTTACCGTTTCATCGCAATTCAGAAAGTTTATTTCTGAATCAACGTTATGAAACTTATTTCGTATATGCGAGGTATGTTTATTGTTTAATGGTGTGGGGTTACTATATTTAGTTTGTTTTATAGTATTCGGAAAGTTAATTTCTGAATGAGGTTTTTTACAATTACGATTATGAATTATAGTTTTGATTCTGGGTTTAGGGCTGGTTGGGTTAACTTCAACTTCAGATTGATCATCGAATAGAAAAGATAGTTTTCTATTTAGACCATTAACTGGAGTAAAGCTTGCGATTTCATCTATGGACTTATTCATCCATAGGGTACCTGTATCTTTATACAAGTTGTCTAATGAACCAAATCCTGATTTAGGTTTGGTCTTGGGGTCTCCGATTTTTTCTTTTCGTTCCCCTTTTTCCCATTTGGCATGGGCCCGATAGTTTCGGATATTTTTCTTTTTTTCTGATTTCTCGTCCTGGAGGACTGTTTTTTCTCTATTTTTTGAATTTTTTTGTTTCCGGTCATTATAAGACCTTTCTGCTTTATCAATGATAGTAAAAGAAATTTTACTATTGTTCAATTCATTATTGATTGTTTTGGAAAAAACCATAGCCTTAAGATATGTTGTGTTGGCACTTTCCTATTGGAAGTTGCCGTTTTAAAATCTATTGGCGCAATTTAACGCGCTTTTTATAAATAACGGTTATTGGAGTGATTGCTACGAATTGTAGCAAAAGAATCAGTTTGAAATTGGGGTATATTTCAAGCAATCTGCTTTTCAATATACAAATTTCTGTATGATAGGTGATTATAGTCACTTACTGACTTATAATATAGTCACTTAGTGACTTGTAATAAGGTGATCCAAAAAATATACTTTTTGGATCGGTCGACGACAGTAGTCTCTGTTCGTCTAGTATCCCTAGGGATCCCCTGATTGGGGTTGACTGTAAATAACAGTCTATATTTCACTGATGGCGATTCTTTCGCCGTGAATTTGTGTCAACCTTGTTCAGTTTTATTAGAGTGAGTTGAATATGTTGACATGTACTGATCTCACTGTAGAAGTCCGGTTTAGGTATTAAAATGATCCTGATTTCAGCAGGATAAATAATAAATGATTTTAAAGCCTGCACCTTACCTTTTAATTACAGTTATTTGTGAATTTATTACAAAAAATAAATAAGAGGAGGAAAATCAAAAAGTTAATTGTTTGATGATTTCTCTAAACGCGCGAAAGCGAACAATGAAACAATGACAAAAATACACAAAAAATGAGGAAAAATTGTTTTTTGGGAATATCGTGAAGCTTCATTTTGGACAAAAAGCCCACATTTCGGGAATATTGTGGAGCGTCATTTACGGACAG
>SCLD01154928.1:0-21541 GCA_004367895.1 Oikopleura longicauda
ACGCACTATTCCTTCAAATAAATAGTCAGCTCTAGATATTAACTAAAACTTAAAAATATTTGTTTCATTCTGGACAATTATAATTTTTGAGAAACCAGATAACAAATTCTTTAATTTTATTTCTTTATAAATAAATTAAAGTGTTTAGCTTATCAGTTCTCACTTACCACTAGTGTACTAGTGTGACTTACTCTTCTTTTTCCTCGGAAGAGTCTGACTGCAAATTATTTTAATAGTCCGTAAAGTTCAACTATAAAATAATTAAAACTGTAACTATGTCTCGCTTATAAGATGACAATTAGTCTTTACGAGCATAGCACAGTATAATCTTACAGTGGATTATCCACTTTAATCGTTACCAACCTTTCCTTTTATTCTTCAGACTGCGTAGGTGGCATAAGAAAACAAAATTATGCCTAATTCTCACGTTTTATAGAAGGTCGTGGTTATTTCCAATGAAGAAGGATGAGAAAGGATGAAATAATTTTGTTACGTTCCAAAAATTACGTAACAAAAATATTCTAGAACATGAAAAAATGAAAAATTATTTTTCAGTTTTATAATCAGTTCTAAAGTTTCAACTTCGGAAAATGTAAGTTGAATCATGATTATATTATCAGAAATTATTTCTGGAAAAAAGATAATTGCTGATCAGACTCATTTTCTGAAATATACAAAATCTGTCTGCTCAACAATTTTCTGAAAAATTCAAAACCCCTATATATAGGATGAAAATGATCATTTTGGCACAAAAAGTTTAATACTTTTACGAAATGAAATCAAATAGAAATTTTTCAGATCCCTACGGATACGCCATGCCAGAGACTCAATCGGCCCTTCGTAAAGCAGCGGAAAAGAACGTCCTCACGTACTTGACCGCGCTAGGATACGATCAAAAGCCGAGACAACTGGTGCTAGAGAGAGGACTTAACTTTGCGCCACTACCACCTAGTGTTATCAATGTAGATGATCCAGCGGCCCAATCATGCTGTTTGAGTGTTGACTTCGACAGCTCAGATAATTCACCCTTAAATGCGAATTTTCTGACTCCAGCATCAGGTTAGATCAAATTATCATTGTAAATTTGATAGAATATGGAATTACGAGTTATAATAACTCTTAAAATATGACAAAAAATTACTCGATTTTCTTCAGATGAAGATTGGGGGTCCGCTTTCGAGCTTATCCATGATTTCACTGAAATGGTCCCCACCATCGTGACCTTTCAATTTGGATTAAAGGAGAAATCTCCTGCAATTGTTAAACCGATTCTCATGGCAAGAATGGGAAAAATTACCGAAATTCTTAATCAAATAGCCTTCATTCCAAAAATGATGAATGGAGCCCTCATCAAGGAGACTTACAACACGATTATCTTTAGTTTTAAAGACAATCGGAAAACTAACGGTAGAAGGTGAGTTTTTATACAATTATTAAAGACTTTAATAATCTGGAAAAAAGATCTTATCTATTTTATAGGCTCACGAATGCTCCAAAGCGAATTTTTGCATTCAAGGATCATCGCACTGACGAAGATATTATTGAAACTGCATACCCACAAATTCGAAGAGCAGGAACCGTGCTGAACACTCTGGAAGCGCGGGAATCATTTTTGAATGATTATAAACGAGCAAGATTGGAAATTATTTCCAGGCTAGACAAATTTACCGATTATGAAATCGTTAATCATGACCAAACACCCGATGATGACACCACCTTAGCATCGTGGTTAGTCAAGAATCAATCCAAAGCAATGACTAGCGAAAAAATGGTATTCATCGATTTTCGAGCACCAATAGAAATTGAAGCTCTTTTAGTGCCAGATGAACTCATGTAAGTCAGAAAAAACTAAATTTCTCCTCATTATAAAATATGACATCGAATGTTTAGAAATAATCATGAACTGGTCAAATTTGTGATTTCGAACAAAGTCGTGGAAATTACGGTTAATACATTAACCTCAATGAAATCTACTCCAGAAGATAGATTTGGAGTTAGCCGATCACATGGGTTGGATTTTGTTGCAAGATTTAAAAATCAACAAGTGCGAGGGTTTAAAGTTTGTAACAAATATACGATGACCAGTAAATCAGCATCGATTCATGCAACAACTTTTATCTGGAGTGTTTTAGATTACAAGGTATTACACCTTTTAAATTATTCCTTAATTAATTTACACAAACCTACATGATTTTTTAGGATCTCAAACTTCAAGGTCACCAATTAGCACCCTTCAAGCCAGCTTCGGTTCACTGGAAATCTTTTGCTAAATCTTGTATCAAGCATAAAGTTTTCAATGAATTTTTACAATTGGCTGCGCAACAAGCACTTTGGCAATTTACTAACTGCTTGCCTCTGATCGAAATTAACGACTCAACACAGTTGGCAAAAGAAAATTCGGTTTTTTCATTGATCTTTATCAATATGGCTAGGATGATCCTAGGTCAAATGCTCAATGGTGATAATAAACCGTTATTGTCCATGGATTTTCTTACCAACATGGCGAAAATCGATAACTGCGACGAAATGGACAACTATGTCCTGGAAGAATTCGTGCCACTCATTAATTCACCAAAAGAATTAGGACTGAACTTTCCTAATTTTGGTCATGTTTATGACGCAGCAGGACAAATTATCCGTTTCTTATATCTGAAAAAGGTAAATTGAAAAATGCAAATTACACACATGCAAATTACACACATTGCACGAATCTTTTATCGTACAGCTTTTTACAAATGATTATCATTTTTAATTTTAATTTTAAGGATTATCTTTATCACGCAGGCGCCTTTAAAGACATGGAAACGTGTTTTTATAACACTGTGACCCAATCCAAAGTTATCGAAGGAGCACATAGATTGATGCTATCAATTATTCTGGCAGTGTCAACAACGCCAGCTACTGCTTTATCGTCATTCCCTATCTTAGCATCCTTAGGCAGTGTAACAGACAAGTTACAGTCGGTATGTGGATGGAACGCATCAATTATGAAGAAAGTAAAAGAGACTCATAAAGTCCGTAATAACAAAATTGCGGACACTGGACTCTTTGCCCAATTCTTCGCAAAATTCGATACAGATGGGAGACCAGGTAAATCCAGTAAAGTGGATAAACCTTCGCTATATCTGGGAAGATATTACAAATTGATGCTGGCCGAACTTACTGAAGATAATCTTCATAAAAAATTCTGGGAAACTGAAGTATCGAAAGAAGAACTGAAAATGGCGAAAATCTTATTCAATAGAAAAGATTCTGATATCGCCATAATCACAAGTAATCTTTTGGACTTAGAAGGTTCAGCATTAGCCCTTACAGCGGAATCACGTTTCAATCCGGAGGACATGTCAGAACCAGATTCACATTTTTCGGCTCTGGATTCATTAAAGGATTTGCAAAGTTTTCTGAGCAAATCTACAGAAACGCAAGAAAATATCCTGCAAGCAAACATTTCTGAAGAAAATGTTCGCTGGTCTTCACAGGTAATAATACATTACAGTCTATAATAGACTTTAAAATTCATAAAAGGCTACAATTATAAGGTCTAATCATAAAAGCATAATTATAATAAATTAATTTATAAATTTCTTTTTAGGACCTGGATTTCTTTGATCCTCAAGAAAACACAGTACCGTTGTTTCGGGTCAATACTGAATGTTGCCTGTATTATGATTACGAAGAAAATCGTTTCTGCCCAAGTCCAGCCATTAATGAATCAGCTAGGTGCGCCAAACATCAGGATACAGCGAACACCAAGTTTATGAAGATTTTATCTTCCATGAATCAGACGGAGAAAAAAGTGGGTTTCTCACTGGGGATGTCAGCATTTAGATTCTTCAATGAACCGAAAATTGCCAATGATTATCTAGAATATGCACCATCGCTAGAAGGCTCCCTTCCAGCGTTTAAACACGGCGAAAACCATCTTCGAAAACTGTTAATAGCTGGTTATAAATCTTACAAAGCTGGTTATTTGACAAAATCCTCGATACCGTTCAAGGACAATTATTTCCGGGAACAATTCCCGTTAATGAAAGAAATTTCCAGGAAATATTGGATGCATGCCTATCTATCGTTAAGACAAAACTTAAAATCAAGATCATGCGATGTCCATAACGACTGGGAAGTGCATCTTACAGAATTACTGGTAGATTGTGGTGCCTATCAATTCCATATGGATCCTACGCAAACTATGGATCCTAAATATAAAGTGGGAAAATATCGATTGAAACCTACACAAATTGCTAACGATTTAGTCGATATTGAAGATAGACCGATTCCAGTCTCACCATCGCTTTGTATGAGAAATGATTTGAATGGTACCAACACTCCATCAGCTGATTCTGATAGTCAACATGGTGCATGGAGACTGTCAAAAGATAGGGAAGCCAATTTACAGGAATTATTTCCTTCAAAGAACTCGGAAGACTATAAAAATCTTATTCGAAATATAGCTTCACCAAACACTGCCCCAACGTTTGGAGAATTTTCAAATATGAAACCACCATATTATGCAGATTATGATCCAAACGTCAAATCCAGTTATAAAGGTGCTGTGTACATTGTACAGACCTTCACAGATACACCTCAGGATTTGCGTCATAAAAATGCAAGACACACCGCCTACGATTCTAAAGGTGACATCGCATATCAATATGTACATGGGGTAGCAACATTTGAAATCATGCAAATGGTGAAAACAGGACTAGTTCCAGTAACTGTCAAAAATCTTGAAGATATGGGTGCAACGGATAATACCAATCAGCCGATTACACAGAAATATCTTCAAGATACCATGGACTGGCTAAATGGACTTAATTCTTTTAATGGATTATCATCCAGAAACACATCCAAATACATCCCAGAACGACAAAGAGTAATTACGAATACTGTCTCTGATGAGAGACAGCAATCGGCTCGTGATAAAGCATTGGCACTTGGAAGTTTCAACAAAACGCTTATGTTGCAAATCCAATTGGTTAATAAATTACACGAAGGTCAAATCGCGGTTTTCTTTATCAATTATGGAACGGGTGGTGTAAGCAGTTTATTACGAGCAGAAGGAATGCTCTTTAATGAAATTTCGAAAACTATGTTCGAAACGAACATAGCCAGTTTCGAAGCCATTCAAGCACACTTCAACTTGATCGAAGAAGGACGTAATGGCAAGCGAAGATATCTAGATTTTTTACACGAAGATGCTTCGCTTAACTACCTTACATTTAAACCCAGAAATGGCAAAAATATCACAAAAAGACCGTCCACTTTTCACAAGAAATGGCCTGATGCAAGTCATTCTAGAGAAGAAATGGAGAGATATCGATGCTTTTCCGAAATAATTGATATTAATTCGAATGTTACGGACTTGATAGTCCTCAAAAATGATGTTACCTTGCCCGTTATGGATTATCTGGTGGCAATGGAAGGTTCACCTCACATGGTGTCGCATTACAATCACATTGCGAACTTGATCCCTCATTGGACACCGAGAGAAATCTTTGATAAAGTAAGTTTCTCTTAAAGGTCAATAGCTATATTACATACTATAATAGTATTTAAAAATTCGCAAGATCAGAATGAATTTTAGTTACAACCTCATAAATTTTCATAATATAAGGTTGAAAGATATATTTTATCGGTTACAGATCATTTAAGATGATATTAATTCTTTGATAAATAAAATTAAGGCCCAAGTTCAAGCGTTGAAAAATTTTGATTTAGAATATAGTCCTAGTCTAATCTATTGAAAAAGGTCGTCTGGATAGCTTAAGTGGTTAGACATCTGTCATAACCAGCTGGGCAACATCCGGAGGTCCAGGGTTCAAAACCCACTGGCTCCGCCGAGTCATAAAATGATATATAATTAACACCATCTGTGATGGGTTCATAAGTTCATTGTTCCAATAGTTCAGGCAGTTCAGTCGGTAAGAGGATGGGCATATCCCACGACGAAAAGGTTGAGAAAAACATCTTCTCCCTTTTTTTTCTAAAAAAATCTTTTTATATTAGAATCCTAACCACAACGAGGTCTGACAATCATGTTTTCGGTCAAACTTTAAATTTAAAATTTACCGAGCATTATGCTCGTCAATAATTAATTGAAAAGCAATTCTTTGAAAAAATCTTTTTCAATATAAATAAAAAATTCCAAGGATTTTTTCCCTTTCTTAAGCAAAAGATCACTAAAATAAAATCGAACATCAAACTCTTTCATGTACGATTCATAAAAACGTAATTTAAGTAATATTATTTTTGAATCTAATAATATTTAAGGTCTTTATCAAATTGACCTGTAAGAAAAAGTCTCAAGGTCACGCGTTTAAAAATTTTGATTTGAAATATATCCCAAATTTAAACTAGTGCTAAAGGTCCTCTAGATAGCTCAGATGGTTGAGCAGCTGTTTAAACCAGATGGTCAATATCTGGAGGGCCAGGGTTCAAAACCCGATGGCTCCGCTGAGTCATAATAAAACCATATATAATTAACATCATCCATGATGAGTTCGCAAGTTCACCGTTCTCATAGTTCAAGCAGTTCAGTCGATAAGTGGATGGGCATATCCCACGACGAAAAGGTTGAGAAATAGACCTTCTCCCTTTTTTCTCAGCAGAATTAAAAAGAAAATGTTTTCTTTTATAAAATCACTAAAATAATTAAATATTTGTAATAAGACGAAAAATTTTTACGAGCATTATGCTCGGTAATAAATATATTTTCTAACATTCATTTTAGAAAGGTGTTGTTAGACGTTTTCAATCTGTACAAACTGGTCAAATGCAAGATTCTATTGGTGCACCTAGAATGGCTACAATAAATCAAGCAAAAATCTTTGCCCCATTTAGAGCGGATTCAAAACAAAGAGTTGGTTTTGTGGTCACAGATTTGGAGGTAGATGATGAAACAGCCAAACCTTTCAAAGTCATGCAATATCCGTTAGAAGATGGTATGAAACATCAGCAACTTTTTGCCAAAAGAGTTAGTTGGTATATGACGTGCTTAGGATTTGACAAACCCAAAGCCACGGAATGGACCCGATTAGAATTTGTGGCCTTTCATGCGACGGAGGGTGATTTAGTCAATATTCATGATCCAGGTCAGATTATCCGGAAACTGATTATCGATGATGTGGAACATGAGCTTTGTGAACAGGCGAAGATAGATACAAGTAACTTCTTTGCCGAAGTTCAAGAAGGATTAATTCTCACTACGCCCATGAAAACGTACCAAAAGCACTCTTATTATTCGGGAATGAATCTGGAATTGGTCAAAGAAGGAGAATGGCCAAAACCTTTAAGTTTATGGGCTATCAATAGCCCGAAATTAGTCAATATTCTATCTCAACTAAATCTTAAAGGAGACACATCTCCAGAAGAAATGCAACGGGAAATTCAAGTTGAAAAGAATTTTGTTTTCACAGCAGCTGAATATGGTGGCACAGCTAAAATCTTGAAGGATGATCACACACTTGGAAATGTTGATTTTCTTCAACGAAAACTGAATTCATTTGAAGGACCTAAATGTCCTGTAAGACCGGGAAGAAGATTATTTCCACGTGGAAATAATTCAGAAACGTCAGAAGCCTCGGAAACATCAGAGGCGTCAAATTCTGATAATGATGCACTTTCTACGGACAACGAGACTATTATTGGTTCAGAATACCGTCAGCCCAGATTATCACTGGACCCGAAAGATGCTCTGCCTCCACCGTCATATACGACTACTAGATCTGACTCAGAAGCATCAACAATAAGATTGAAAGGGAGACTTGATATTGGACGAGCAGGGTCGAAAAGTCAAGTCACAACTTCAATTCGATCCACATTTATTCCAGATCATCATGATCTTCAAGAAAATAAGCCAGATGTCGCCCCAATAACGGTGACCAGGCCCAAGCGAGCTTTTAGAGGTAAACATTTTCCAAACTTTGGAATGTTTACCCCTATGCTGATTGGAACTTCCGTATTCCCTATTTCACCGAAGCAAGAAAAAGCGGAATTTGAAATTGCTATCGGTGGTCCAATTAATCATTTTGATGGCGACATCAATGAATATTATATGGACGACATCAAGAAACATTGGCAAAAGATCATCAATGCTATGAATCCACAATGTCAATATCGACCACGATTTTTGTGTAGATATAACAATCCATCATTTCAAGAAGAATGGAATGTTAAATTTCCGCATGCGTCAAATCGGTTAATGGAGTACAATTGTGTGTATCAAGGTTTCCAGGCAGAGTCTGTTAACGCGGTATCCATTGATCAAGTTCCAGATTTATACAATCATAAATATCCGGCAATGAAACTCTGTCTTATGTCAGGTGTCAGCGCAACTCATGGTGGTGTAAAAACGGATAAGATTGAAAAAGTCAATATGAACGAGCTGGAGACGCGAATGGCTCAAACATCCTTATACAATATCTGGGATAAAGTTGAGAGGCCAGAAGCAACTTCGGATTTTCAATTACGGTATCTTAAATACCTTAACAAAATTAACCACTTCATCGAAAATGGCGCAAAATGGGTGCAGCCACATGGTTATCTGACCAAAGTCAAAGAATTGAAACAATGTGAAGCATATAATCAATTCGAAACCTGGTTATTAACAGAAAAAGATGCGCTCCACGACTTAAACATGATTCATGAATTATGGTTAACCACAGGGTTACCTAGAAGAATCATTACCAAAAGTCAATCAGTTAGAATCGGACATTGGATTACGATATTTTTCAAATATTCCAACTTTAAAAATCTTCGTCCAATGGTAATTGACTATTTAATGAAAATAATTTTCAGTAATTTACTAATCACATATCTTGTAATAATATTAAATGTGCCTAAAAAAACATTTTTTAGATCGAAACACTGCTAAGAAGAGCAAACTTGGACGAAATGGACTTCAGATATCATGCTAATTCGGAATTAGATTCATGGCCGAAACTTCTGGCGACTTTATCCATATTAGCCAATGAAGATATTAATATCAAAACGACTCTCGAGCGTCACAATGCGAAGTCGAGTTCGTAATTTTCTACTGTATTGTACATAGTTTCATGATTTCATTAACGATTATTAATAATCGGTAAATAACTTTACTTATTTCTATAAAGTAAAAAAGTTCAAGTTTACTTTATGGAAAAATATTTATAAATTTATGATTCGTCAAAACTTTTTTGGCAAGAAAAAAATCTGAAATTTCGGCATCCAAACAGATTTTTTTGATTATTCAGGGTTTCTCCCCTTCAAGATTGTTAAAAAAGGGATTTCACAATTCCCCTTTTTTCTGCTCATAAAATAAATTGTTTCAATTTCATTTTTCGTCTTGTTCTTTTGCATCAGAGAATTTATCAGGCGTAGAGTGCATGATTGTCTAAAATTTTCAAAGTTTCCAGACGAGCAGACACCGATGATGAAATTTTACGGGCCATGATGACCCTTAAATTGAATTACGTAATATCTAATGGGCAGTAGACGCCCGGAGGGTAAGGGACTGACCAATCAAATTGCCCAAAGACAAAAAAAGACTATGGGTCGTAGCGCGTACGGGGTTAGAATGAGTAAAGTCCAACTACCTAATTTTTATAAAATATTAGAGAAAAGTAAAATGGTTAAAGAAAAAACCAAGAAAAAAGAGAAAACAGCGCCACCAACACCGGAGTTAATCGAAAATGTCAAACCACGTGCGTTCACCGAAGTGACTTTACTCGGAAACAAAATGGCAAATCGAGTAAAAGATACAATCGATACTGAAGCAAAATTGGAAATTTTGAAGGAAGGAATTTCAGATGCCATTAAAAAATTCATCTCTATTGCTTTTGAGAAAGCAGATGTGAATGATTTGATTGCAAACGATCCGTCCTTTCAGCATCTGCAGTATTTCGACCCCTCGGCCATTTTTTCAGCTGATGCAGATTCATTGCAAGTTGCTCAAGTAATGTCAATGATTCAAAGTTTACAGGACAAGGTTGATTCGATTGCGAAAAAACCATCGTCGTCCACTGATGTTAAAATTCTGGGAAGAATTGAAAAAGTAAGATTTTAATACAATCATTTTAATGAAATCTATTTTCAGTAATTAGTTTAATGTATTATCCCTAGGCCATTGATCAAGTTGAGCACAAAGCTTCGATCACGGAGTTTAAAACGCTAGGAAGACGAGTTGAACCAGTAGTTCAATTTCATACTAACTATGCCGAAAAAATCCGAAGGTAAAATCATAAGCTATTAAAACTTAAAAATCCGTTAAAAATTATTATAATTTGTAATTAGTGTACTGTTGAATAATTTGAATACTTGTCCACCAGATATCGCCAAACTTTCATTCTTTCAATACTTGAAATCTCCACTGGGAGCGGACCTGATGATCATGTTTTGTATCAAAGGGCAACCCAACCCTGATCAATGGGAGATTTACAACACTTGGTGGTTGAATCAACGAGAACGAATGGATGATAAGTTGGCCAATAGAGGGGATGCACCGGATTGGCCTATGTACGTAACCTGGCGATCTAAACTGTTTATGAATATCTATTTTGATATTCAAAAACGAATGATCATCAATTTAACAGCGACATCGCTGGAAAAACTGATTTGGAAGTTGACTGCGTTACGTAATTTGCTCTTGGATTTGAAACTGGTAGAGGCTGATGATCTCAAAAATCCTGTCACTTATTTTCAAAAAGTGGCGTGTATGGGTAAGTAAATTTACCAAAAATGATTTTTGTTAATAACCAATTATGAAAAGTTAAAAAATGTTTCATTTTGTAAGTGATGAAAAGAATACTTAGTTTATGGTATTCTAGTTTCTAAACGAAAATTTTATAACATAGCTAAAATTAATAAATTTTGAGCCATATTATACCCTGAGTAATAATCTCAAATAAATGAAACTATTATTCAGGGCCTTTGCAAGTACCTTCCACCCAAAAAATTGTAACATTTTTTACGTTTTATTCTCGAAAAAACTTAACTTTATTAAATATACTTTAACCATCATGAACAATTAAATCATTATCATTTTAGGCAAAGATCTCATGTTTACTGAGGGAAAATTCGAAAAAATCAAAATGGTTTTGACGGAATTATTGCCTAAGTCACATGGTGCGTGGTGGTTTGCAAATGTTGCGCAAAATGATTTCAAGCTGGCCTATAATGGACATCACTTGAAAACATTAATAGACTGTGAGAATGTGGCTATTCCAAGGTTCAAGGGATTACCTGATAAATATAGGTAATACTAAAAGTTTACCGGAAATAGTTTCCGTTTAAAATAACGCCTAAAAATTTTCAGAATCAGTCTACCAGTCAATGCCAATGAAATGGGTAAAAAAGTGACAAAAGTGCTCAACGAACCGAAACCGGATTCAGATTTTGCTGAAGAAGAAAATGAAATGGAAACACCAAAACCATCTAATTCTCGCAAACGTGATCGTTCAAGATCAAAACAAAAGCAACAAAACCAGAAAAATCATCAGACCAAGTCCAACAAGCGAAATAGACCAATTCCCCCGGATTCGGATTATTCTGATCAATATCAATCCCCAGCTGAGTCTGAACCCAGATCATATGTGTCATCAGACAGCTACGATGATGATCGTTTCGATTAAAAAATATTCTTTTTTTCTTCGAATCTGGTCAACGAGTGAGAGAAGAATGAACTGATTCAGTTAAGAATGGTTACGGTTCATTATGAACCTTAAAAAATATTACTGCTCCTTTATATCTACCACTGTTTAAGTATAGCTAAAAAGTTGAAGCATATACCTATTAATTTATTATTTTCTTTTCAGATAATTATTATCTTTAAAATATGAAATCGGTTTTGGAAAATCTAGAAAAAAGAAAATCTCGGATTGACTGGTCTCTTTGGAAATTCTTATCAACAAACGCCTTGCGTTTAGATGATTGCTTACAAGCTTGTCAATGCACTAAAAGAGGTTGGCATAACTGTAATTGTGAGTACAAAGATCAAATTAAATGGGAACAAGACTTTTTATATCATCGTAAATTTCAACCAAAACCGGTCAGACCTGTGAATAAAAAGGGGGCAATGGTTATGAAAGAAAAGTCTGGTTACATTGAGGGGCCTTATCTTTATACAGAGTGGTTAAAATATGGTTGGGAATTGTTCGATTTAGTACACGAGGTTCTAGAGGGAAAACAAGTCCCAGACTGGAGTAAAATCTTTTTCAGACACGAACAAGATTTCTACTCTGGGATTTATTCCCACTTTTATCAAATTTTTCAAATTATGATATGTCAGATGGAAGGCCTGGAAGTTAAACATAGTGCCAGTAACGATGTTTCTAGAGGTGCTAATTTATATGAGACCCTTTTGCCGAAAGATTTTGATAATCATAAATCAATGCAAGGCAAGGGTGAAATGCATACTATTCCGCGAATTCATAAAGAATTCGCCGAAGAGATTCATAAAAAACAGGTTCATGAATTTAATGTAGATGATCTACAGCAAAAATTATTAGAAGAAAAAAAGATTAATTCCAAAAGGGTTAGGCTTATGCGAAAGCATAATAAAATTCGTAAAAATAAAATTATGCACTATAGGCCTCCAACTAAGCAAAATTTTGAAAAGTGGTATTACCCTTTAAAACAGACACCGGTTTGGTTTTCGTATAAAACCAAAAAATGGCAATATCCGCCAAGAATTAAAACTAATCCCATTATTGAAATTTCTCAAAAGAAACTTATTAATAAAACTATCACTAAGTGGCTTAGGTCAGGGGCGCTTTATATTTTTGATGATGAAAATGAAATGCCTGATTTAGTTACTCCTTCGGTTTTTGCTAACGTTCTATTACCGGGTATGGCACCGCCAGATCCAAATAAAAAAGCTAGAATGTGTCATCATGGAGGATTTGAGAAAGAAATTGAAGGGTTTAGTCTACCCTGTAAATTGGAGGACCTTTATAATATAATACTTTTTATTAATAAAGGAGATAAAATGTCCAAATCTGATGATAAATCAGGCTTTCATTTGGTTTTACTGAACAAGGAATCTAGAAAACTTGTAGCGTTTGAGTATGAGGGAAAAATTTTTGCCTATAGAGGGGCAGTATTTGGAAGTCCGTCGGTTCCAGCAATCTTTCAAAGAGCTAACATGATTGTAATGTCGTATTTAAGGACATTAGGTGTCCGTAATAGTTTATATTTAGATGACAGACTAGCCTTAGACTCAGATCATACTATTTATAACGGCGTTCCGAGGAATGGTTGGGCCACGGCAGCAATGGTAGTTGCAGCAGGAGGTTGGATTTCTTTAGAGAAATCAGATTTTGAACCCAAAACTATACAAGACTTTTTAGGCCTCAGATTAAACACGGAAACGTGTGAAATTTCGGTACCACCGGAAAAATGGAAAATATTTCAGAATCTGGTGAACGAAATTTTAAGAGTAGGACATTGCTCTTTTATTGAACTACAAAAACTTAGGGGTAAATGCGTTAGCTTTATTTTAACAAATCCAATGACAAAGCTGTTTATTCGAGAAATGAATCTAGTCATAGCTCAAGGTAACCGAGATAATCTCGGGAAATCGGATAAAATTGTAATAACTAATCAATTACGGGAAGAACTTACAGAATGGTTACGTTTAAAATTCCTTAAAATGCGCAGCACTTTCCTTAAAGATACAGGCGAGGATGATGAGATGCCCCATAAACTAGCCTTCACAGATGCAAGCAGTTTTTCAGCTAGTGCATTAATTTTTCACGATGATGAGGTCATAGTGAAACAATGGTTTTTTGATGAGGGCACACAAGAGCAACCAATTTACATGAAAGAGGCATATGCGATTTTATGGATGATTCAGCATTTTAAAGAAATTTTTAGGGGAAAACGGATTATCCATTTTTGCGATAATCAAGTTGTGGTGCTGACTTTTAATGCCCTAGGCTCAAAAGTCAGTAAACTACAGCAAGTGATTAAGCAGATTTACTTAGAATTAAATGATTTAAATTCTAAACTAGCTCTTTATTGGATTGACACCACGAATCAGCTTGCTGATGAAGCAAGTAGATTTGTGGATTTTAACGAGGAATTTATCCCGGAAAAAATTTACCGACAATTCTGTCGTAAAATTAACGTTAGACCAACAATAGACGTTATGGCATCAAAAGCTAACAGAAAATGCAAAAAATGGATCAATTTCGGTTTAGAAGGTGACCCAGATTGCATAGCTTTTGACTTTTTTAGTGCCAACCCTAAACAGCTCTTAGATGAAATTCTATGGATTTTCCCGCCTAAAAATCTAATAAACCAAACCATGTCGCATTTAACTCGTTATTATAAAAGTCACAGATTTCTTTTGATTTTTCATAGCTTCGGTGAAATACCAATAGGATTACCACAACTTTTACAGTTAGGTGGAAAACTAGAAAGCTTTGATAAATTTCCGGCATCGATAGTACCGGCGGAAAAGAAACTGATATTCGAAAATCAAGAATTCTGGGGCTTTTGGAATGACAAAGTTAAAGCGACCAAGGTTCTACGTTTTAACTGTTAAAAGTTCATTACGATAAATTATTTATCTTAAAAAATTATGTATATTATTGTAACATATTATCTTTCTATTTTTTTCGTTTTAAAATATAAGTGATCTGATATTTCATATTTTACATATCTTTAAAATTTTCTCTTTTCTAGATATGACGCGACGTTCGTTACAAATAGCAGAACTTTTAAAATTAATTGCGTATCAAAATGCGATTGAATTTCAGATTTCTATGCTACTTAACCATGCCAGATTCATACCGACTCGAGCAATGTCGATTGTCAACACTGAGATTTTTCGATTGCAAGCAGAAAATGTTATTATCTCAAGGAAAATGCGTCGGACTGCAAATAGACTACATGTCAGATTGTTAAACGAACGAGTTGTATTCTGAACAACTATGAAAGCTTACTGTTAAAGTCTATTGTAGACTGTAATTTGAAGGTCAAACGAAGGTACTTATTTTCTAAAAATACATTTTTTAGAAATATATACGGGATAATGAGAGTGAGTGAAGTATATTTAAGAAAAATTAACAACCCTTACTATACAATTACGATTATTAATCATTATGGCTATGAATGAAATTTACAATTTAACATATTTTTTTTTCAGGCCCCCTCAAATGATGAGTCGGAGAGACAAGCAAGAATGTACACTTTCAGACATGAGTTTAATCAACCAATTGCTGAAACAGACTGGCCTCAAGTCTGGCAAAATAGAATGAGACGTGTGTTTGACACCAAATGTGAAGAACATGCTTTTGATGTTGCACTTAGACGAAGGTTGCTTGAATTGCTTGAACGTGCAAACGAACGATGTGGAACCGATGAGTATCTTTTGATTGAAAGCCCTTCTCAAACAAAAGAGGCCTTGTTGAGAGTCCCTTGGATTAATGTGGAAGCACAGGTTTTTAAATTTTAAAAGAAATCTTTTTTTTTATGTAAACCTTTTCAATTCCATGTTAAAAACTTTTATAGTTTGTAATATTATTTCCTAAATCTTTTGCTTAAGTTCGCATTCTTTCTAAATACTGAATACTGGATGCCGTGGGCCAAAATTTTCGTCACTCCGACACAACTTGGACTAGAAATTTTGTTAAAAGGCCCAAATATTGCTTGGAGAGTTACTTGTCAATATGCAAGAGAGATGGAAGATTAAAATATTTCTTTAACTGAATGTTTTAATCAAGTTCGAATGTTATGTAGCATTAAGCTATTGAATGATAAAATTTTTTTTACAGATTCCGATAATCTTTAATTTAGAAAGTTAAAAATGAATGCTGAATCATCTATGTCTACCATACGCTTCTCGGCCAGAGGCAAACTAGAATACAATATTAACTGGTTGGATAGTTACCAGGCAAAGAATCTTGCAATCAAAAGCGATATTCGAAATCAACTTGAGTCTGCAAGAATTCGACTGTCATCATTGAAATTGGATGACGAAGCAATTGAGCAATGGCAACTCTGGTCACCCAAACGTTCCATTTCCTGTCTTCTAGGTTCTTTAGCTTTCTATGTTAAAGCTGAAAAATTTGTACAATCGAAAAAGAAGGAAATGGAACTGTTAATGGCGGTTGATGAAGATCCATCAGCTATTAATCCAGCGATTCTGGCAAATCATCAAGTTCAACACCAGATGTTGCTAGATCAATTGGAAACAGCATCACCACCAGACTGCGAAGAAATGCTTGCAGAAATTGAACGTGGCATGTTCATGATAACATGTGATGGTGGATATGAGGTTTGAAATTCTAATTTTGAAAAGATTTTTAAGTAAGATAATCTTACGTAATCTTTTTCGTTTTCGAAATAACCCTTTATTTATATGGTTATAAAATGTTCAGCTCAAAATTGGTCAAGATCGTACTAGAAACTATCGTCCAACAGCGAGAGGTTATTTGGAGGCGGACAAAAAGATGAAAAGATCCAAACGACGAATGGACCCGATTAAACGAAAAGGTTCAGTTAGGAATTTGAAAAACGAACTTGAAAAAGTTATCAAAACAACATCAGTCTCCCCGCGTAGATCTCCAAAGAAAATTTATGAGAGACAACTCTCGCAACCATTGCCCGATTTTAAGGTAATAATGTTTCATATGTGAATTATGAAATAAATAATTTAACTTAGAACGAAACAGGTGAAAGCATACAAATAAGGCTTCAAAACCTGTCAGAAGCAACTTTGGACAACTTGGAAAATGAATTAATGGGTAATATATAATTTAAATAAAACCGTTTCTTTCTGATTTCCGATGATAATATCGTTTTAAGGCCTTAATGATATGGATGATCGAAGTCCAGAAAATCTTGCAAAACAAATTCCAAAAGCCATGAATTTGGAAGAAGAATGTTAAATTCTATAATAGAATGTAATGAAAGTCTTGGAATGAATTTCTCCTGAGATTCGATATATTTTTGAAAGAAAATAATTATTTTCTTTTACAGATATTTCGAATAAATCTCCGTTAACATTACTGCTATACTGTACCAGATTGATCCGATAGGTCGCGAGACATAAGAATGATAGAGTCAATCATATTACGGGTTATTATAACCTTTAAAACACTTTAGATGGGTACGGAAACAAAAGAAAAAACGAAAAACAAGTTTCGTATTCCAATTGAATTGGCGGTAAACGATGATGTGGCTCATAAACGGTAATTATTTCCGGAAGTAAAATTCCGTTAATTTCTTCGATTATTTTCTAAAAATAATTTTCATTAGTCTCAAAACCAATGCTATTGAAACAGAGCAACCAGATGATATGTTGACGACTTTGAATGCGGATGTGGATTTTGCACTCGAAGAATGGAGTGAGTCCAAGGAAGCTGAAATCAAAGCCAAAAAACTCTGGAAAAGAAGAGATTTCCTAGATTGTTCGGCCCCTGCTAATCCTACCCTTGAGGAAAAGCAGTTGTTGGAAAAACCGGTCAAATTTTTCTACAAAAGATTTACCGAGAGAATGAAAACTCGTATAAAGAAGAAAGATGTCTATGACAAACGAGTTTTGGCAAAAGAAAAGCACAAGGAGAGTGCAGAAATTGCTGAAAGAAAGGAAAATTGGGTCTATAAGGACGGAACTAATTTTAATGTACGATGGTCAGCACTTCCACAGTAAGTTCTGATATTCTAAAATTCTTACACACAACGATTGTGTTTAAAATAAATCATTTTCACTGACGTAATACTTGAAGATATCTTCACGAAGATCTAGCCATGTTTCGCGATCGAGAAGACCCGTGTACAGTATATGTTATACTGAAAAACAAATTACAGGATAATTTGTTGAAGGACTTTCATCTGCATAATGTTATCAATTTGGCTGGACGCTTGTATCATGCGTTACCAGATTGTTACATTAATGCGAAACATTATATAGATGAAATTCGCAAGGTATTACAATCAAAAGTGGGTGATCCCACTTTTACTAGAAGAATGGGTCTGAATATCTCCTCCATGATACTTGGTTTGGAACACCAACGCAAGTTTGATTGTCTCATGGCCAGAATCGAGGATAGCGCCATCCTCAAAGAACCGTTTGATCGAGAAATTCGAGCAAAAATGGCGACCTTGCAAAAACAAACGTTGGATGGGATGGATAAATACCAAGCATTGGGTTCTTTATCCAAAAAGAACAGTGATCTACTGACTATGATTGCAAGCAACAAAATTCCAGCTCCAAAACAACGTTTTGATCGTTCATTTGATCGAAAACCTAAACGGTCAAATCAAAGACCGGAAAAAAGATCAGAAAAACGAAATGGAAAACAAAATTCTCATCGAAAACGACCTCGAGGAGAAAACAAGATTAATGATCGCAATGATCAGAAACGTTCAAAAGATAGTGTAGAGCAAGGCAGATCTGATAAAGGTGAGATTTCTGGTAATGTCTCCAAAGTGTCACAGAAGGATCTCCAAAAGATCGTTGCTTTGGCGAAGAGGAAAGGTAATTCGTTTTACACGTTATGATAACGTTTAATGATTTTATGACCCTTGTCTTCAAAAGTATTATACTTTTAGATAAACAACGAGCATGAACATTCAAAAATATCGTAATATCACTAAACGATATTTTTCTAATAAAACCATCACTGTTACTAATGTTACTGCCTTAGCTAAGAAACTTTTTGAGACCGAAAGTTTTAAAGCTAAGAAATTACTTGCCACAAAACGCTTTAAAACCCTTGTAGACATCGTAATCAAGATTTTAAAAATTAGCGACCCTCTTAAAAGTAAAATTAAGAGATCTTTATACGATATAGTTCAATCTTATCGTACCAAAAATGGGTCTAGGGTTAATCATGCTCCGCTTAAAAGACCGGAAATGCTTAGGAAAGCTATGGCAAATTTATACTATAATACTAAATCCTCAAAAAAATATGCTAAGAATTTTTCTCATGATAGGATGTTTAGAAATAAGGTAGCAGCACTCCATGCACTTGCCACTTTTTGTTCCTCACGACGATGGATAGACTGTACTAGGATAAGATGGGATAATATGGCAGTTACTAGGGTTACGGGAAATATTTCCCTTAAATTTTTTATTGCCTGTTCTAAAGCTAATCAGGGTAATCGTAATGAAGGTATTACTCTTATGAAAGATGATTCAGAATTATGCCCTGTTAAGTTATTTACGGAATTTTGGATTTTATCGGGTAGACCAAAATTTGGTTTTGTTTTTCCATGTTTGAATAAAAAAGCCAAATTTCCAAAAACAGAACTTTGTGATCAGTGGTTATCTCGACGATGCCCAGGTCATAAGTTAGGCGCCAAAAAATTTACGTGTAATGGCGAAATTAACGGAGATGTCTCTTTTGGAGTTTTTCTAAGAGAGGCAAAAAAACTAGGTTATACACAACCGCCTTCTAAAAATACTTTCAGAAGATTAGGCTGCATAATGAGTCATAAATTAGATTTAACTAGAGACCAAATTACAACCACTATGGGTTGGAAATGGGATAGTCCAATGCCTAATCATTATCTTCAAGATGAAATGGCTACGGCTAAGTCAGGATTAGCCTTTAAATTATCACAAAAAATTAGAAATAATGATTTTACGTTTTTGGATGATATACCAATGAAATAATCTTTTTAAGTTTTATTATAAAACGTAATTATTTTAAATGTTTTAGAATGACCCCTCCACCGGAATGTCTTCCGCTCACTCCATTTAAATGGATCAGAACCTCCTCGCTATTATTCCAAATAATTTTACGATGTCTGCCATGGCTTAATTGGTGGCCAGATACTTTCATACAAATAAGATCAGAATTGGCACTCTTGCAAAAAGTTCAATTTGCAAGTGCCAGAACTGGTTTTTGGATCAGATATCCAGTTGAAAGACCGGATGCCCAGTTATTTGTTGAAATTTTCATTAAAACTACATGAATTTAACATCCCGAATGTTTTACTTTGGAGTGAGAAATTCATATAGCCTTTGTAAATTCCCCCTGTACCTCAAGCTAGAATGTTTTTTCTTATAAAGAGATTTACTCTCAGATATTTGAGAAAAACGATTGAGTCATAAGTTAAAAGACGTGATGTCTTGTAAATGATTCAATAAAGAATGTGCTTTTACACTTTTTTATAATAGGGTGAATTTTCATTTTTTTAGATGGAATCGGATAAGTTTATTTTATCACTTACCACAGAAGCTTGGGCAGAAATTTATCGAAAAAGAAAACATGCTGAACATGATTTCGAACGATACGATTTGGCAGCCCTTATCAATCAAAATGAGCGTGCTTCAATGCATGACCAAGATCAAATGGTCAAAGAAATTTTTAGAAAAATAATCGACTATATTACCAAGGTTGGTCCTTGTCAAAAATCTTTTAAAAAGAACTGTAACTTTGTCGCTTTAGGCTATAGAGGAAAATGAGCAAATTTTTCTAAAAAATTTACTTGTCTGGCTTACAAAGTTACAAATCGAAGTGAAGATCAACACCACTCAGTGGGATGCACTAACCAGTTGCATGAGAGCCTTGGTCGATAACTTTCGATCGCCTAACGGTATTACAGCTAGACAAGCAGTAATAAATGTAATGGAGGCAACACACATGATACCTGGGATTTTCAATATGCAAATGCTCAGCTGGAGACAGAAACTCCAAGATGTGGTTCATAACCCTCAAATTATTACAGGCTATTCTAGCCTTCAATATAATCTTCTACTGTCACCTGATAGATTGACTGATCAACCAGTCACTCGATCAGTTTCCACGCAAACTAGGTTGACTAATCCCCACTCTAGTGAAATTACGGAATTTGTTTCCAAACGATTTGTATTACGGTGGGTATTAGATGCACCTTAATAAACTTATCCTTAAGACTAAACAGTGATATAAACTAAATAATGGAATAACCTCATGAGAAATGAGAGTTATCACTGTCTAGACTAAAGGACGTAGAAATGAGCTAATGCTGTTACAGTAGCATAAGCGGATCTTTACCAAAGTTTAGTTTGCCTTTTTAGAGTATTACTATGTCATGACGCACTATTCCTTCAAATAAATAGTCAGCTCTAGATATTAACTAAAACTTAAAAATATTTGTTTCATTCTGGACAATTATAATTTTTGAGAAACCAGATAGCAGGAAGCAGGTTGCAAAATAGGGGATTTCTTTGCAAAATCAAAAGTTTTTTCGCCCCGCCCTGAGACATTTTACTACGTTTTTTACCAACAAATGTGTTGTTAATATGTCTCTCCTCCCAACATAGAAATGTTCTAAATAGGCTTGATCCGCACAAACGGATCTTTACCAAAGTTTAGTTTGCCTTTTTAGAGTATTACTATGTCAATATAAAAATTTTTCAAAGCCATTTGTTGAAAAATAAGATGCACTCAAAATTTGTTCGAAATTCCGAATTTTTAAATTTTCTCGGAATAAAGTCAGAAATCTACCAATGGTTAACAGATTTATTTGGAAAGAATTTAAGAATATAAATTATTTATCATAATAATTTCGTTTTCTTTGTCGAACTTCTCCCAAAAATAAAACTTTAGAATAATAACAATTCCCGTTG
>SCLD01155040.1:0-21528 GCA_004367895.1 Oikopleura longicauda
ATTATTATTCGAGCTGCCATTAAAATCGAGATCATCGGTTGCGAAGTCGATTGTGGTTGCGGTGGCTCGAGTATGCTCAGGTATAAGATAGGGTATGACCGTGACATTTGCACCGGGACGAAGCGCACAGGTTAAATTGAGCGCGGCGCCACGGAGCTAATGGAGAGAGCCATTACTCTGTTATAAAGCTGACCCCTGGAATACCCCTCTTCAGTTGCGATAAACATAAGCAACCCGAAGAGAGATATTACAGAAGTCAGTGCCAGTATATACCAAGGTGTTGGACACCCGGTAAGCTTGTGTTATTTATTAAACTGCTTTAACTTACCAATAAATTAGGTTTCCCTTCTTTTACAAACAATCAAGTTGTTTATTTACACCGAATTGGTCACGTGGTGCCTTGAAGTTTGAAACTGAAGAGCCCTCCCCGAAGGTTAGGTAAAAAGAAGAACCGGGTATTCAATATCAATTGGACTTAAGTAAGTCACACCTCGCGAGGAAATGGGGGACATTTCGGCCGAGAACCGAAAACTGTTAGATAAGATAGTCCTAGAAGGAAAACTATTTCGATTAGATCGAAAAGAAATAAAAAGGGAGGAAGACATTGACAATTGGGTCAATGGATTCATAGGATCTTTTGATAGTGTAGATCGTAGGATTATTAATAATCACAAATATATTTGGAAGGAAAAAGATTTAGAGTTAGGAGAGGCGCCAAAATACGGAGTGTGCGCTAATTTAAATGAAATTTTGTGGTTATGTAAGAATGAGAGGATTAGTAAGGAGATGTGTGACCTTGAACTAGATGAATGGAATGCAATGAGTTTGCTTCAAAATTTTCAGTTCCGAGAGGTTCAAGCAGAATCAGCGGAAATTAAGGGTATAGCGGCGACTGGACTTAAAGAAAAACGAGCCTTAGATAAGGTGGTGTCGTTTTTAACTGGAAAATTGTATATCAATCAGTCAGAGGCTGGTTCGAAAACGAATAAGTATTTTTTGGAGTATGAAACAAATCTCATCGCGATGGAACGGTTTCGTTCGAAAATGCATACTTACCTGTTACCGGAACTTCATGGTTTATTTATGTCAGGTCAGTATATGACATGGAAGGATGTTGTTCGAGAATTGAAAGAACATTGTAATATTTTAACTGAGGAGGAACAAGATGTAGTAGACATCTTTAAAACATTGAAAAACATCGCGATGAAAGGGGTAAAAGAGTTACCTACTAAATCTAAAGTTCTCTTGATGCAGAGAGAGTTAGAAAAATGGATGATTACAGATAAGAGTAAGTTCATCCATGGTAAGGATATGTCAAATACGGACAAAGTAATGACAATGACGTGCATTGAAGAGTGTAGCCCTATTATAAATGCAACGGTTCAAGCAATGATATATTGTTGTGGGGGACTTTCAGAGCGAAATTGGCGAGACGCCATGTTGGAATTTTATAATAAAATAGCGCA
Source organism: Oikopleura longicauda (assembly GCA_004367895.1). NCBI lineage: Eukaryota > Metazoa > Chordata > Appendicularia > Copelata > Oikopleuridae > Oikopleura > Oikopleura longicauda. The sequence continues at coordinate 1,467 of SCLD01155040.1, forward strand.
AAAACCCTCGTATAGGGTATGGCAAGAAAATAGGAGCTATTTTTATCAAATGCTAGATAAGCAAGCATCGAACACTAGAGGGCAGAATTTTACCGATATATTTGAATCGGATAGCAATGAGCCAGAGGGCCAGAACGCATTTAAATCTAAATCACGTGGTTCTTCGCGAGGAAATTTTGGTCGACAAAATGGAAGTAATTTTCCCCAAAATAATAATCGAGGTACAAATGGTTATCAAAGAGGTTATAGGGGAAATTTTCGAGGCGGTAATAGAGGATTGACGTCAAGAAATAATTATACTTCGCGAGGAAATTATAATGGTAATAGTGGCTCGAATTTTGATAATCGTTCAAATTATAATAAGAATATTGGAGCAAAAGCAATATGTCATCATTGCACTTATAACGCAGGTAAAAAGGTTTTTCATGAAAAACCATATGGAGGAGGACCCAAGTGCGTTTACGACAAAAATGGTCGATTTAGAAAAGCAAAAATAGTTGCATCATTAAACGCTCAAAATGAGGAGGATATAGTTTTTAACCCGAATGAGCATAATGGGGATTATCAAGGTCAAGATAATCAAAATGTGCTAGGATTACCTCATTTTGGAGCTGAATCTATGACTCAAAATCAAATAGATCATCGCGAGGACTATTATGAACAGGATAATGCCATAATTATCGGTGCCATTGAAGAAAGTGGTTTTGTTGGAATGAACGGTGAAGAAGCGTATGGTGCAAAGCTGAATTTCGAGCGCATGCAAGATGGAGAGGGAGCCACAAACATGGCAACCCCTATTTTAAACTGTCGGTTTATAAATCCGAATAAATCGAACGAGTATTTACACGGTCGGCTCACATTTGACAGTGGTGCGGCTAATAGTATGATTAATGCAGAAGCACTTAAACACTGTCAATGGAAGTCGGCCGGACCGCGTCTGAAACGTTATATTAGTGCAGGTGGAGATGATCTCAGATTATGGAACAAAGTGGTAGACGTAGCGATAGAGATCGTAGGTCAAGGAATGTTTGTGTTTAAACATGTCCTAGTAGCAGAGTCAAAAATGGTTGAACAAGTATTAGTAGGTCGAACTGATATGAATAGATTAAAAATAATGATGGATTTTGATAAGCAAGTAATGAAAATAGGAGTACGTAGAAATAGTCAGTGGTTCCCAATGAGTATACAAAAATTAGACTCCATCGCGATGATAAAACCAAATCTGAAAGAAAATAAGCCAGAGGTAGATTTGAGTGAATATATGTCTTTGAATCAAGTATACAAGAGTATCTATGATTGGAAATCAAAAGAAGACAGTTTAGGAGTGCTAGAGAGGCATTTTGCGAAAAATAGTTGTGAGCATCGCGAGGATGGTTGTGAGTGTGACACATGGTCAATGTTAAATCACGTAGGTGAACCATGTCTATTTGAAAAAGATTCATGTCTAGGATGTAATTTGTGTCAAAATGAAAAATGGAAAATTTTGTCGGAAATTGAAAAGGAAAAACCAGATATAGAGCATAGGACAGGCGTGAATGCTCAACAATATATGAATGCATATATTGAACGAATCAGACAAAAAGATCTGAATACGAATTCTAGTGGTGATTGTACAATAGATGAGAGAATTCGTCGCGAGGATCCTGAATTATATTCAGCTATTTTAGCCTTAATTGAAGAGTATAAAGACTTATTTACAGGTGAAATAGGAGTATTAGATAAAAAATATATGGTCGAAGCTGAAATAACCGGTAAAATGTCGTCACAACGACCAGGCCATCAAATTTTTCAGGGTACGACCCTAGTGGCCATTATGAAACAGTTTGCCCGACAGTTAGCACACGGAGTTATAGCTAAAGTGGAAGATGTAGGTGTGATTCCTAAGAATCATATGCAAATTTTACCGGTTTCGAAAAAGGATGATGATGGTAACATAGTCCAGGCGATTAGTGCGACTAGAGTGGTAGTAAACGCACAATCAACAAACGCACACACATTGTATAGTGGGGCTCAGACTGACAATTTAGAGGATTCAATTCAATTTGCGGCAAAAGCTAGTAGAAAAGGTCTGAATTTAAAAGCTGATATTTCAGATGCTTATTATACCATCGCGATGAAACCGTCAATGTGGCCGTATTTTTGTGTAACGGTACCATTTATAGGAACATGTTGTTACATGAAACTAGTACAGGGGTGGGCACCCGCAGCCCAGTTTTGTCAAGACACGATGGGACGGATATTTTTTCCGTTGTGGCAAAATCTTAGAAAATATATGGATGACGTCATTGTGGCGTCATTTGAAGATAGAAAGGATTATCTGAATAAGATAAGAGAATTTTTTAGCCTATGTAGACAAAGTGGTTTAAAATTAAAAGGCAAAAAGTGTTTCTTTTGTGTAAGAAAACTTAACTATTTAGGCACTAGAATAGAAAATGGGTTAATTATCCCGAGTAAACATTATTGTGCAAGAATAGATGACATCGCGAGGAGTATGATAAAGATAAGGTCAAATTTAAAATCATATGTCATGAAAATTCAATATATAGCGAGATTTTTACATAAATCGACGGAAATTTTAAAACCGCTAAGAGATGCTTCAAATGGGGACGGTAAACTTGCAGTCGTATGGACAAAAGACTTAGAATTAGCATTTGATAGGAGTAAGAGAGCATTAAAAGAATTAATGATAACGCACCCATTTGAACCATCTCTACCAACAGTTTTAGTAGTGGACACTAGTTTAATTGCAACAGGTGGATTTTTGTATCAAGTAGGGCCAGAAGGGCCCCGGCTAATTTCATTTTTTAGCCGAAGTCGAAAAGACAAGGAGCGAAAGTGTCCATTATCATCATGCCATACAGAAATTTTTGGGGTAGTAGCAGGTGTCACTGCATTTTTACCTCTATTGAGACAGTGCACACAAACTATAAATATTGTAGTTGATAGTAAACCCTTAGTTCAGGCATTTCAAAAATTTCGAAATTTCCAATATTCAAATGATACACGGTTAAATAACGCGTTGTATCAAATTCGTAGTCTAATTGATGTAAATTTTGTACACACCCGAAATATAAGTAATAATTTGTGTTTAGCTGATGTGATAAGTAGATTAGCTGATTTTAAAATGGATAAAGGCTGTATAGGTATACCAGGGTGTACCATTTGTAAAGCAGCTGATATGGATAACAAGGACAGACTGTCCATCATCGCGATGATAAATGATTGGGTCCAGATTGGGAAAAACCATGGAAACATCATTGATGAACCATGGTCAAATCATAAATTAAAATATAATGATGCATATTGGTTTGATGTTATAAAACCAGAAATGGACGGAAAAATATTGGCTGTTTTTGGAAATAACCAAAATTATACTATAGAAACTCTCTGTCGAGATTTTAAAATAATACGTATGGCTCAGGAGAAGCAAGGCGATTTGTTGAAGTTATTTCGCGATATTCCTAGAGGGATAACTAGTTATGCTAAAAAGAAAGCGAGAATGCAAACATTATTAGTGACACGAGGGGCAAAAATTCAGAATGGTATAATAACACTTGATAAAGTGATTGATGGTGTAACATACAGAGTGATACCATTACCAAATAACCTCGCGATGACAGCAGTGGCAGCAGTTCACAAAACTATTGGGCATCAGTCTGTAAATCAGATTTTGAAACGAATGCAACGTCATTTTGAAATACAAAAAGCTAAGAAAAAAGTAGAGGCGTTTGTAAGTAAATGTGTTAAGTGTACACTTATGAGAGGTGGTAGTAATCATAAGAATAAAATGCAGCCAGTTCCGTTACCGAAACGGGATTTTTCAACAATTCTAGCCGACGAAGTGACGAGAAATGTTAGAAATCAAAATTTAAAATATGTCATCGCGATGGAAGGAGTGTCCTCATATATAACAGTAGTAACATATACGGGGGTTATGAATGGTGAAAAATTTGTGTCCATCATGACCCAAATAAAAACTATATTGTGCCCCAATAGTGACAGTATCAAAATTTCATTAAGATGTGATAGGGCGAAGTGGCACACGAGTGAGTTAGTAAAGGAAGCCTTCGCGATGTTAAATATAGAATTACAGTTATTTGAGTCGACTTCATTCAGTAAGAATTGCATACCTGAATTGGATGTAAAAATTAAAAATTTTTCACGCCAACAGATGCAAATATTTGAAGATAAACCCGTGACTTTAGATCAAAGCTGCTTTCTAGCTGCCGCAGTCTGTAATAATACAATAGGTCATTTAGGGAAGACACCGAGTGAAATATTTACAGGTCGAGCCTGTGGTACTAATGAAAGTATCCAAGTTGAAGTAGGAAAAATTTTGAATGAACTAGCCTCGCGAAGAGAAAAACGTCGAAATGATGATGAAAGACGTCGTTTAAAGACAAAATTGAAGTCAGAACGAAAACTAGTGCCATATGAAGACCCTGATTTGAACAGCGATATTGTTCAAAATCCTAATTTAGTTAAAATCAGGATGGGAGATAGCGTTACCTTGAAGGAAGTTTTTAATAAAAACGAGCCAAAATGTGCGTGGACAGTAATTAAATTAGATTTCGGTAAGCAAAAAGCTTTATTAGAAAGAAATAGTGGTCTCGATGTGGCACAAACTATACCCAAGTGGATCAGTTTTTCCAAAATAGGTGAAGTCTTTGATAAAAAGAATGCATTATTTGAGTTACAAAGAACCCAGAATGCAAATAGGGGTCAGTTCTCGGTGGTACCCTGTAAAAAGAAATTCGACGAGTTACTTCGAAATAGTTTCTTCGCGATGAATAATTGTAAAACCAGCGTTGGGATCACCAGGGATTTTATGGACTTACCCAACACCTTTTTAACCAGGGAAATAGGGGTATTTCAGCGACCGCAGAGTGTTTATAGATACGAAGAAGCAATGGATGAGCCACCATTACTTATGCCACCAGAAGAAGAAAAAGAAGAAGAAGAAGAAGAAGAAGAAATTGAAGAAAAAGAAGAATTTGAAATGTTGGACAAAACAGAATTTGAGGATTGGAACAAAACAGAATATAAAGAAGAATTTGTGGAGCTTGAAAAACCAACTGAAAGTGAAGATGAGAAAGATTTGGACAATCAAAAGGTATTACTTAGAAAACGGCTCCCCAGACGGTCGAAGAATTCTGGACAGCCTGGAGCGTTTTCTAAATATTTTTCATAATTATCTCTCTGAAATCTGCGCGAGAAATATAGAATACAATATAGTATCGTATCTCTTATAGAATTTCATTATATCTCGCGAGGATTCAAAAGTCATCCGCTCGGACTAACCGAAAAGTAAATCAAAAATTATTACGTAACACCTTCACTTTCAATAATAATAATAGTTCATAATTAAAATTGGATCGCATCCCGACAATAAAACTAAAATAGTGTTGCGAATTCCAAAATATAGTTAAAATAATTTTAAAGGCCATAGAAATAACCATCGCGAGGACCAAAGATTAATTTGGAGCAAGCAGGTGCATCCAGCATAGAATTCTGAATCCAAAAATTTAAAAATTTTTAAAATTGGCCCAGGGGGTCATTAGTTATGGTTAAAATCACAATTATGTTCAAAATATACAAAATAAAATCTGTTGCCGCGCAAGCAATTTTATCTACAACGGCAGTCCCGCAAGTGCTAACCCAAAATGGGTAAAAGGTGATGTTTTTAAATATTAGTCGAGTGATAACCTTCAAAAATTACATCGCGCTGTAGCTAGCATAAGGTTGACACTTGCTGAACGCATGAGCGCTAAAAGAGGACTTTTTCCGTTAAAAGAGGACTTTTGTTCTTCCAGCGCATATTAGCGCCCTCTAGGATTAAGATTTTGAAAAATAAAATATACAAATACAACTCATCGCGAGGAAATAGGCTTAGAGCCTTTATATAGGGTTAAAAGCTAAAATCCCAAAAATTCAACTTTAGAAGTTCGAATTTAGAATTAGGTTAAAATAAGTTAGACTTAAGATAAATGTACAATAAATTATTTTAAAAATAAGTTATAGGATAAAATAGTTAGGAATTTAAAAGCGTATTTATGAACCGGTTAAGATGATCGATTTGCCAAGCAGATCAACCCTCTGGACCGGTCCGTATTTAATAACGGTAGCTAACATTATAATAACGCAAATGGTCCTGGTTCAATTAATCAGTGACCATATCATAAAATTTTCGGATAAAACATAAAAACTAAGAATAGTTATGGTTCTTGAAATAAATTAAAACTTTACGACTCATAAAACCTCGCGATGAATAATAACAATAATAATAAATCAATTTTATTTTCTCGGAAATTCTTTTATTTAAAATTTTTTCAAAAGAATTACAGTCTTATTCACATCACTCGCGAGGATTCACCAATTGTCTTCATCATGATAGGAGGACCAGTTGTTGGCGTTACGATACTGATAGAAGGCACGTCTGATACTTTCCAAAAATTCCTCGCGGAAATAACCATCATCATGACCACGTCCAATCCATGCTTTGATCCAAGCATCGCATACCAAGGTACCAAGAGCCCCTTCTAATCTGTTGGCCTTACGACGAGCATTACGTACCTAAAATTTAACTTAGAAACACGATTATTAACTTGGAAACGTAATTATTAACTTGGAAATGCGATTATTAACTTGGAAACAAAATAAAAATCTTGAATATTATAGCAGACACCCTGAGAACCATAAATTTTGACCGAAACACCTCGCTAAGTTTTAAAAATAATTTTTTTAAAGTGATGTTCTTGAACTTGAGCGACTAACCCGCCATCAACAACGACTATCACTGTGATACGTTTTACGTAAATGATCCTTATTATAAAAGATTTTTTTAAAAATTAAAAATATAAAATACGTACCATTTTCATGTCCACTCCGCGAGCGTTTCGGGGAACCGAACAAATGTGGTCGGGTTCGGACTCAGAATCTGAACCAGATTCAGATCGATAATCTGCCGCAGCTTCTGTAACATCATCGCGAGGATTGGGGACACGTAGTGATCCACCAGCGGCAGGACCATCAAAGCGGGCAAGTTCGAGGGAACGAAATCGTTGATATAAATATAAAAACGAGCCTAAAATAAAAATTTAAATTAACAAAATAATAAATTAAAAATGCAAAATCAAATTTAAGGTATACTTACAAATTAGACAGCTAACAGCCTTGGCAGGGAACAGAGTTAATTTGACCTCAACTTCTTCAAGTTTCGACAGATGCTTGATAACCTCGTCGGACTCACACATTGTTAAATCGAACCCCTTCGGGTAAGTGCAATAATGCTTGCGGTAATTGCCATCCGGAGTACAGAGGGCTCGTGAATAATACGAGTCAACCTTAAAATGACGTAGATGCTTCGCGAGGTCACAATTAATGGATAAACTTAGGTTTAAAATAAGTTCCTTTTTACCTCATTTATAGTGCAACGACCGGGGTTAATACCAAACCATTTTGCCACCATTTTGATAACCAACTAAATAAATAGAATTGAGAATCAAGCCCAGCATAAGTTAACCTACGAACCTCGAACATTTGCCTCAGGGGCTTGCATTTGCCAGTTCGTTCATTTTTGCCAAAATTCTTACCAAGATTTAAACGAACTTGGAAAACATCCCCACGATAATTTTGAGCTAGGAAAATTTTAAAAATAAAAATTTAAATTAAAATGATGAAAAATGATACCAATAATTAGTTAATCAAGCTTAGTCACCTTTCAAAAAGGTAACATAATTATTTAAAAATAATAAAAAGGTAACAAACCTGTTTTTATATCCTCGCGAAGAAAATCATTCCAATCCATATCACCAGCCCAAAACATACCATTACCATCACTCATAATATCATGACGGCGTGAACTTGGCATTTGACGAATTAACTCGTAGGCGAATAATCCAGCCGCATGCATTTTCAGCAATCCATTACATGGCAAAAATCCAGGTGAACAAATAGAGCATGTGACAGATGCGCAAGTGATCTGATAAGGACTTCGCGAGGGACACACTCGAGTGATATCATTAGCAAGGACGGTCAAGTAAGTCACAATCAAAGATTCACAGGCAAAGCCGACATTTACAATCTTTGCTCGGTGATTGGCTTGACCCCAACGATACCAGTTATCTTAGAAGCGTAGGTTAAATTGTTTAAAATTTTTTTTCCGGGATTTGTCAATAAGGGTTTATTAAACTTAAAAACTTGATAGTAATATTACAATATTTAAAAACAAGTTTAAAGGTTGAAATTTTCCAGGATTTGTCAATAAGGGTTAAAAATCGAAATTTTACCATGTGGAAGTGATATATAACATTTTGGAGGACCAAAATATATATCCAAGTCTTCAGGTATAGTGACCTTAACCAACTCAGGTCGATTGAGATCGCGACGAAGAAGGGTTTTGTAGTGACGTCGCCATGACTCAGTTTGCTCGTTAGTAACTTTGTGACCCCAGTATTGAACTTTGAGAGCCAGATCAGGCCAAGGAGCTAAAATAATAACATAAATTGATAGGAAAACAAAATTGACCTAAATTGACCCAATTACTCACTCAGAAACTCTCCCTCTTTCGAGCGGTCCATATAAGTGCGATATGCACGTTCATCGCGAGGAACTTCAACCGCACTTTGATCAAATCGAGCGTTTCGGAGCTTGGTGCAGAACCACTGTTCGGAAGCTTTGGTTCGAGCCTTCACATAATAATGAGCACCCAGAATACGAAAACGAGTTTCAAAATTAAAATTCAATTATACATAGTCATGTCGACCGATGAATGTAATTTTTCGAAAATAATATTATAAAATACTATATTTAAACTAAAGATAAAATTTTCATTTTTCGATCGATATGTTTTGGTTTATTTAAAAAGGTTTTCTTTTTGAAACTCATACCCATAAACTGTCTGAATAGGGTCCCGAACTTTAGGACCAGGTTTGGGGCGAATAATTTTGGGTCGTTCAACACGAGGGGGTGCCATTTCCGGACCAGAATCCAGAACGGTCATATCGTTATTTACGGCCTTCAATTTTGATGACCGGGATCGTTTCTTTTGAAGATGATAAGTTCCTCTAGTGGTCACTTGGGGCACTATCTCAGTATCCGAAACATCAGTAGTGAGAGTAGAACGTGTCCGTTTACGACCATCAGTATCTAACCACTCGTCACACCAAAAATTACAATTTTCGACAGTTTGAAGGTCAAATTCATTTTGAGCACTGTCATCAATAATTGAATCATCGCGAGGATTAGGGTTGAAACCACTCAGAGTGACCTTAAGAGGGTGAACGCCATGGGACGGACCAGGTTTGGGTAACGAAATTGACCGACACCCATTTGAACCATCGACAGGGGTCTCGAGATCAGACAATTCAGGCCAAGTCCCATTTTTAGTGACAGGAATATTCGTCACCGACCCAATGTCACTATTGGAATCACCATCGCGATCATCATAACATGACGTAATGATAAATGAGTCATCATCTTGATCAACCTTTAATGTCGAGTTTTTTTTTCAATTTAAGGATACCTAGACCACAATAAAACCCAAAATTAAAAATTAAGGATACCTAGACCATAATGAAATTAGAAAACCCGACCTTTCTAGTGCGAGTACGCCACCCAGTAACATCAATTTTCGGACCAACAGGTGTCGATAAAGTGGCTTTCCACTGACGTTTTTTGAAATTACCAGACGGTCGAGAAAGAGGCACTTGAAATTTTTTGCCATCAGAAGTGTCACACCGCCAAGAATACCATAAATAAGGCCGAAATGGTTTATGAACGTCAGGGAGAGTTTGACCACGGGGGGCATATTGAGGTCGAAAAACATTTAAGTCATGACCTTCAATACGCATATGGGTTAATTGTTGATCAACCTTTCGGTGATACAATTCCTCGCGAAGATTTCTCGGTGAAGATTTGAGGTCACGGTAATCATGCATTTGTGGGGAAGCCTTCCATTCGTTGGTATGGGACGCTAGCCAACCACGCAATTGCTTAGGTGGAGTCATAATTCGGGGTGAAGGTCTCGAAAAATTTTGAGGGGAAGGAAAACGGGAAAAATTTGAAAATTGACCATAAGGGGGACATATAGGTAATCTAGACTGTTCCTGAGGCTCAATATTTATGCGTCGGTTTTGCATATTTCGGTTAAATCCCCAACCTCGAAACTGAGAACTGAACCGTTTACCATGACCACGAAGTAGATGAGACCGACTTGAATATCTCAAGACATTCTCATCCGGGGTTTCCTTGACCGTAGAACCCAGATTAGTGTGTTCCCGTCGCTGGAAACATTTTCCAGGTTTCTGGTCAGTTTTATCACCGACTTTCGCAGCTCTCATACGGAAATCGTAAGGCATACGAAACCGGTTTGGGTTGGGCACAGCTGCTACATCGCGAGGAAGTTCCGGAATATCCCTACCAAGACGTCGTGGGTCGCGATCACAATCATCAAGATCAGATTGCGACATCTTAAAAACAAAAAGAAGAACAGATTTTCCAAATTTCAACATCAAATAAGCAATCAGAAGACCACCAAAAGTATGATATAGTAAAATTTGAAAAATCTGATTTTGGAAAATATGGGGTCCTGTTCATTAGACAGCACACCATAGTTTCCACAAAAACTTTCTCGCGAGGTGACGTTCATAATAATTACCTTGTGAACGATAACTCGTACCGTTTATCTAATCTTCTTCCTTTACGTCTTCTCAACTTTCCGGAATTGTTTTCCAAAATGACCGTTATTCAAAATGACCGATAATTTGACTCTCTGACAAAATCTCAAATAGAAATTCGTTAAATATTGCCTCGTTTAAATCCAGTAAATTCGAAATCTCTACATTAAAATTTTAATTTTATTAATATTTTTGAAAAATATGAACTTGAGTTCATCTAAGATCAGCTAAGAAAATTTCAGAATAGTTCAACCCACGCATAAGAGTGGGGCGACCCATTTCATCGCGAGGAAGATTCATTCGGTAACAAAAGAGTAGGCAAAATAATGTAAATAAGCCGATGGATAGACGCCACCCACGAATGAGTCATAAATGAGTAATGATTTTGGAATAAAATACAATCAACAATTCCATGGGATTTCACCAAAGTCCCAAAAATTTTAGACTTTATTCCGAGAAAATTTAAAATTAACCAAAGTTGATTAAAAATCAACCTAACTAAATTAAAATAGTTTAAAATTCATATTAAAGTTTATTCCGAGAAAAAGTAAAATTATCAAGTAAAAATGGTAAAACCAAAATTCTGCGAATTACCAGTAATGACCACGCGGTCCAATTAATGGAATTTTACCCCAAATCAATCAGGTCAAAACGCCGGTTAAATTGGTCAGTGGTCAGTCGTTCAAGAGACCATTTAAAAATAAAAAGTAAAATTTATTTTTCGGTAACAAGTTACCATGAGTACTACTGATAGTGACACGGACACAGAGCCGATTTATGAAGCGGAACCTAGTAGATTCGAAATGATGATGGGAATGTTTCGTGCGGGATTATCGAAAGATAATCTCAAACTCATTGAGAAAATCATTGTTAAGAAAGACACTAGGATGTCTGTCATCGCGAGGGATAAGTTTGAACGTCTTTGGGCAGCGATAACACAATTTCGCGAAATGTTTCACGATCGTGATTCTGAATTGCGAGAAACACTAGCGTATCAGGAGGCGCTGATCGAGATTTTGCATCAGCAAGGGGAACAAACTGGTGCGTGCAAACTCAGCATTACGGAAGTTATCAATCCATTTACTGGTAACATCTGTATTGATGGGTGGGCTTATCACGGTTTGAACAAACGAGAATGTGCATATTTCCACCAGAGGGCAGATTTGTTGACTAAAAAGCTTCGTGTAAAGTTTGAACAAGCTAATACCCGTCTTTCTGAAGACGATGAAAATGATGAGGATGAAAAAGGTAACGGGGAACAAGAGAGAGAGGGTGAGAATGAGAATGAAAATGGGGAACATCGCGAGGAAAGTGACGACGGTGAATTCGATGAGAATGACACCGAATTTTTGAATAATTTGAATGGTACAGGGTGTGACATGTTAGATGGGACAGGTGTAAGAATGACGAAAGCCAAACGGAATAGTGTGGTCAATTCGGCCTTGTACATAAGCCGATTTTTACAAAGACCAATTGCACCACTAGTGGAGGAACCTAATTCGGAACCCGAAGTTGAAAGTACACGTGAAACCCCAGAGATACCACCAATAGTTATTCATGATAGTCCACCACCACTAGAGGCAATAGATGAAATACCTTCACCACAACCTCGAAGTGGATTTTTTCGCGAGGAATATGAAAGATGGTTAGGACGAACCCGTCGGCAACGGGAAGAGTTAGACCAGATAAGGGCTGAAAGAGAGGAACAGAGACAGAAAGAGGCTGAGTTGATTTCACGAGCGGAGATGGCTGAATTCAGGGTAAAGTGGTGTGAAAAACATTTGAGTAACGCAACCACCCACTCCAGAAAAATTGAACTTGAGGGAACACCTAGCGAGGAAGTCAAGGACATTAATCCAGTTGACACGGTTATTTCCAACTTTAACCAAACTCGAAATGAACCTAAGCCGTTCAAAATTCAACCCAGACCCAAATCAACCCCTAAACCAAACCGTGGAATAAATTTGACCCATCCACGTCAAAACTCACCCGCTAAACGAACCAAAAAGTGGACCCCACCACGGTCTAAGCGAATTCGTAATCACGAAGTTGAAACACTTCGAGCGATTAACAAAGAGTTCGAAAACACCCTGAAAATTATGACCACCCAATTTCGAAATGCCATCGGTCAAATCGAACAGGGACAAAAGGACCAAGCGGGACCAAGTGAGACACGACGAGCAACCAAAGGGCGCTTAAATTTTACAAACGAGTAAAATAACTTTTTCTTTCAAAATTTATTTTGTTAAAAATTTTTTTTACTTCGCGAGGACAAAATAACATATTTTTTTAACTTTTAGGCAAATTCATCGCGAGGCGTCATTTTGGAATCTCCACTTTGAGTCATTTTGCAGTCAGCATCAATTTGAAAACCTTCCAGTGTAATACATGGTAACTCTCCTGTAACTCTCCTAAATTATTTTATTATTTATCAGTGTAACAAATGTATATTAAAGACTACCTTTATAACATATAATGGCAGGGCGACTAAGAGTCACAACCCCCCCCCCCTCACGTGACATTTGCACCGGGACGAAGCGCACAGGTTAAATTGAGCGCGGCGCCACGGAGCTAATGGTGGGAGCCATTACTCTGTTATAAAGCTGACCCCTGGAATCTCTCTCCTCAGTTGCAAAGAATAATAAGCAACTCGAAGAGAGATATTACAGAAGTCAGTGCCATTAATATACCAAGGTGTTGGACACCCGGTAAGCTTGTGTAACTTGTACTTGTAACATACTTACCAATAAATATAGGTTTCCCTTCTTTTACAAAACAACTGCGTTGTTATTTTGCATTGAATTGGTCACGTGGTGCCTTGAAGTTTGAAACTGAAGAGCCCTCCCCGAAGAGTATCAAAAGAAGAACCGGGTATTCAATAATCAACTGTGTCTAAGTAAGTCACACCTCGCGAGGAAATGGGGGACATTTCGGCAGAAAACCGAAAATTGTTAGATAAAATAGTCCTAGAAGGAAAGTTATTCCGATTAGATCGGAAGGAGATTAAAAAGGAGGAAGACATTGATAATTGGGTCAATGGTTTTATAGGATCGTTTGATAGTGTAGATCGTAGGATTATTAATAATCACAAATATATTTGGAAAGAAAAGGATTTAGATTTAGGAGAGGCGCCAAAATATGGTGTATGCGCTAATCTGAAAGAAATTTTGTGGTTAACTAAAAATGAAAGACTTACTAAGGAGATGTGTGATGTTACGATAGATGCATGGAATGCAATGAATAAGCTTGAAAATTTTCAGTTCCGAGAGATTCCGGCGGAATCAGCTGAAATTAAGGGTATAGCGGCTACTGGACTTATAGAAAAACGAGCCTTGGATAAGGTAGTATCGTTTTTAACGGGAAAATTATATATTAATCAGTCAGAGGCTGGTTCAAAAACGTGCAAATATTTTTCGGAATATGAAACGAATCTCATCGCGATGGAACGGTTTCGTTCAAAAATGCATACTTATCTGTTACCAGAAATTCATGGTTTATTCATGTCGGGACAGTATATGACGTGGAAGGATGTTATCCGAGAGTTGAAAGAGCATTGTAATATTTTAACTGAGGAGGAACAAGATGTTGTGGACATCTTTAAGACGTTGAAAAACATCGCGATGAAAGGAGCAAAAGAGTTGCCCACTAAGTCTAAAGTTCTCTTAATGCAGAGAGAGTTAGAAAAATGGATGATTACAGACCAAAGTAAGTTCATCCATGGTAAAGATATGTCAAATACGGATAAGGTAATGACAATGACATGCATTGAAGAATGCAGCCCTATTATAAATGCAACGGTTCAAGCAATGATATATTGTTGTGGGGGACTTTCAGAACGAAATTGGCGAGATGCCATGTTAGAGTTTTATAATAAAATAGCGCAAAAACCCTCTTACAGGGTATGGCAGGAAAATAGGAGCTATTTTTATCAAATGCTTGATAAGCAAGCATTAAATACGAGAGGGCAAAATTCAGCTGACAGAGTTGAGTCAGATAATAATGAGCCAGAGGGCCAGAATGCATTTAAATCTAAATCACGTGGTGCTTCGCGAGGAAATTTTGGTCGTCAAAATGGAGGAAATTTCCCTCAAAATAATAATCGAGGTTCGAATAGTTATCAGAAAGGTAATAGGGGGAATTTTCGAGGCGGCAATAGAGGATTGACGTCAAGAAATAATTATACTTCGCGAGGATCCTATAATGGCAATAATGGCTCGAATTTTGATAATCGATCGGGTTATAATAATAAAAATTTTGGAGCAAAAGCAATATGCAATCACTGTACTTATCATGCAGGGAAAAAGGTTTTTCATGAAAAACCATATGGAGGAGGACCTAAGTGCGTTTATGATAAAAATGGGCGTTATAGAAAACCAAAAATGGTGGCATCATTAAACGCTCAAAACGAGGAGGATAATTTAATTTATAACTCAAATGAACACGATCGGGATTATCAAGGTCATGATAATCAAAATGTGTTAGGTTTACCTCAGTTTGGGTCAGAATCTATGACTCAAAATCAAATAGATCATCGCGAGGAATATTTTGAACAGGACAATGCCATAATTATTGGTGCTATTGAAGAAAACGGTTTTATTGGAATGAATGGTGAAGAAGCATATGGAGCAGAACTGAATTTCGAACGCATGCAGGACGGAGAGGGTGCCACAAATATGGCGACCCCTATTTTAAACTGTCGGTTTGTAAATCCGAATAAATTGAATGAGTATTTACACGGTCGACTCACATTTGACAGTGGGGCTGCCAACAGTATGATAAATGCTGAAGCACTTAAATACTGTCAGTGGAGGTCGGCCGGACCGCGTCTGAAACGTTATATTAGTGCAGGAGGAGATGATCTTAATCTGTGGAATAAGGTGGTAGATGTGGCGATAGAGATTGTAGGTCAGGGAATGTTCGTGTTTAAACACGTTTTAGTGGCCGAATCAAAAATGGTTGAACAAGTTTTGGTAGGCCGAACTGACATGAATAGACTCAAAATAATGATGGATTTTGATAAACAAGTTATGAAAATAGGAGCGCGTAAGAATAGTCAGTGGTTCTCCATGAGTATGCAAAAATTAGACTCCATCGCGATGATAAAACCTAATTTAAAGAAAAATGAGGCACAAGTAAATTTAAGTGCGTTTATGTCGATAGACCAAGTTTATAAAAGTATCTATGATTGGAAATCAAAAGAGGATAGTTTAGGAGTGTTAGAAAGGCATTCCATAGAACACACGTGTGAACATCGCGAGGATGATTGTGAGTGTGACACATGGTCAATGTTAAACCATGTGGGTGAACCATGTTTATTTGAAAAAGAGTCATGTCTAGGATGTAATATGTGTCAAAACGAAAAATGGAAAATTTTGTCGGAAATTGAGAAAGAAAAACCGGACATTGAGCATAGAACAGGAGTTAATGCTCAACAATATATGAACGCATACATCGAAAGAATTAGACAGAAAGACTTAAATACAAACTCTAGTGGTGATTGTACCATAGATGAAAGAATTCGTCGCGAGGATCCTGAATTATATTCGGCTATTTTAGCTTTAATTGATGAATATAAAGACCTTTTCACAGGTGAAATAGGTGTGTTAGATAAGAAATACATGGTTGAGGCCGAAATAACCGGTAAAATGTCGTCACAACGACCGGGTCATCAAATTTTTCAAGGTACGACCCTAGTGGCCATAATGAAACAATTTGCCAGACAGTTAGCACATGGAGTAATAGCTAAAGTTGAAGATGTGGGAGTGATCCCTAAAAACCATATGCAAATTTTGCCGGTTTCGAAAAAGGATGATGATGGGAACATAGTTCAAGCGATTAGTGCGACTCGAGTGGTAGTAAACGCACAGTCGACAAACGCACATACACTTTATAGTGGAGCCCAAACTGACAATTTGGAGGATTCCATTCAGTTTGCGGCAAAAGCGAGTAGAAAAGGATTAAATCTGAAAGCGGACATTTCGGACGCTTATTATACCATCGCGATGAAACCTTCAATGTGGCCGTATTTTTGTGTAACGGTACCATTTATAGGAACATGTTGTTACATGAAATTAGTACAGGGGTGGGCACCCGCAGCCCAGTTTTGTCAAGACACAATGGGAAGGATATTTTTTCCGTTATGGCAAAATCTTCGAAAATATATGGATGACGTCATCGTGGCGTCATTCGAGGATAGGAAGGATTATCTAGATAAAATAAGAGAGTTTTTTAGTTTATGTAGACAAAGTGGTCTAAAGCTAAAAGGTAAAAAGTGCTTTTTTTGTGTGAGGAAACTCAATTATTTAGGCACTAGAATAGAAAATGGGCTAATTATCCCAAGTAAACATTATTGTGCTAGAATAGACGACATCGCGAGGAGTATGATAAAAATTAGATCAAATCTAAAATCATACGTTATGAAAATTCAATACATAGCGAGGTTTTTACATAAATCAACTGAAATATTAAAACCACTGAGGGATGCTTCAAATGGAGATGGTAAGCTCGCAGTTATCTGGACGAAAGATTTAGAACTCGCTTTTGAAAGGAGCAAGAGAGCATTGAAAGAGTTAATGGCGACACACCCATTTGAACCATCCCTACCAACAGTTTTGGTAGTAGATACCAGTTTAATTGCGACAGGTGGATTTTTATACCAAGTCGGTTCAGAAGGGCCGCGGCTAATTTCGTTTTTTAGCCGAAGCCGAAAAGATAAGGAACGAAAGTGCCCGTTGTCATCATGTCACACGGAAACTTTTGGTGTTGTAGCAGGTGTCACTGCATTTTTACCGTTGTTAAGGCAGTGCACACAGACTATAAATATAGTGGTCGATAGTAAACCATTAGTTCAAGCTTTTCAAAAATTCCGAAATTTCCAATATTCGAATGATACACGGTTGAATAATGCACTGTATCAAATTCGTAGTTTAATCGATGTAAATTTTGTACACACCAGGAATATTAGTAATAATTTGTGCTTAGCCGATGTGATAAGTAGGTTAAATGACTTTAAAACTGACAAAGGTTGTATAGGTGCACCAGGGTGTACCATTTGTAAAGCAGCTGACATGGATAATAAGGATAGGCTATCCATCATCGCGATGATAAACGAGTGGGTTCAGATGGGAAAGAATCATGGAAATATTATTGATGAACCATGGTTAAACCATAAATCTAAGTATAATGATTCATACTGGTTTGATGTTATAAAACCAGAAATGAATGGTAAAATGCTAGCAGTTTTTGGAACCACTCAAAATTATACCATTGAAACCCTCTGTCAAGATTTTAAAATGATACGTGTAGCTCAAGAAAAACAAGGGGATTTATTGAAATTATTCCGAGATATTCCGAGAGGAATAACGAGTTATGCTAAAAAGAAAGCTAGAATGCAAACGTTGTTGGTGACAAGGGGGGCGAAAATTCAGAATGGTATAATAACGTTAGAAAAAGTGATCGATGGAGTGACATATAGGGTCATCCCATTACCAAATAGCCTCGCGATGATAGCAGTAGCAGCAGTCCATAAGACTATAGGACACCAGTCCGTAAATCAAATTTTGAAACGAATGCAAAGGCATTTTGAAGTTCAGAAAGCTAAGGAAAAGGTTGAAGCGTTTGTGAGTAAATGTGTAAAGTGTACTCTTATGAGAGGTGGTAGTAACCATAAAAATAAAATGCAACCAGTTCCGTTGCCAAAACGCGATTTTTCAACAATTCTAGCTGACGAAGTCACACGAAATGTTCGAAACCAAAATTTGAAATATGTCATCGCGATGGAAGGAGTATCTTCGTATATTACAGTAGTAACGTATACGGGGGTCATGAACGGGGAAAAATTTGTATCCATTATGACTCAGATAAAAACCATATTATGCCCTAATAGTGATAGTATTAAAATCTCGCTAAGATGCGACCGTGCAAAGTGGCACACTAGTGATCTAGTAAAGGAGGCCTTCGCGATGTTAAATATAGAATTGCAATTGTTTCAGTCCACATCATTTAGTAAAAATTGCATACCAGAATTGGATGTAAAAATTAAAAATTTTTCGCGGCAGCAAATGCAAATATTTGAAGATAAACCAGTAACATTAGATCAAAGTTGTTTTCTAGCAGCTGCGGTTTGCAATAACACAATAGGTCACTTGGGAAAGACACCAAGTGAAATATTCACTGGTCGAGCTTGTGGTACTAATGAGAGTATTCAAGTTGAAGTTGGAAAAATTTTAAACGAATTAGCCTCGCGAAGAGAAAAACGTCGAAACGATGACGAAAGACGTCGACTAAAATCGAAGTTAAAAGCTGAACGAAAATTAGTGCCGTATAACGACCCTGAGTTGAATAGTAGTATTGTTCAGAATCCTAATCTAGTCAAAATTAGTATGGGTGATAGTGTGACGTTAAAAGAGGTTTTCAATAAAAATGAGCCTAAATGTGCGTGGACGGTCCTTAAACTAGAGTTCGGTAAGCAAAAAGCCTTGTTAGAAAGAAATAGCGGTCTAGATGTAGCACAGTCCACTCCGAAATGGATAAGTTTTTCAAAAATAAGCGAGGTCTTTGACAAAAAGAACGCTTTATTTGAGTTACAGAGAACTCAAAACGCTAATAGAGGCCAATTTTCAATAGTACCCTGTAAAAAGAGTTTTAATGACTTACTCCGAAACAGTTTCTTCGCGATGGATAAATGTAAATCTGTCACTGAAATTGACAGGGAATTCATGGATTTACCTAACACCTTTTTGACCAGGGAAATCGGGGTATTTCAGCGTCCACAAAGTGTGTACAGATATGAAGATGTGATGGATGAGCCGCCACTGCTGGTACCACCAGAAGAACGAGAAGACAATGAAGAAAAGATTGAAGAAAAAGAAGAAGAAAAAGAAGACGAAAAAGAAGAATTTGAAATGTTAGACAAGACAGAATTCGACGACGAATGGAACAAAACAGAATACAAAGAAGAATTCGTCGAAATTGAAAAACCAGATGAAAGTGAAGATGAAAAAGATTTAGACAATCAAAAGGTATTACTTAGAAAACGTTTTCCCAGACGGTCAAAGAATTCTGGCCAACCGGGATCGTTTTCTAAATATTTTTAAAATACGTATCTCTCTAAAATCAGCGCGAGATGTATTGACTACAATATAGTATCGTATTCAGTTTAGAAGGCCAGTTCATCTCGCGAGGATTTAATAGTCATCCGCTCGGACTAGTCCAAGAGTTAAAATTAAAAATTATTACGTAACACATTCACTTCCATTAAAACAGTTTTATCGTATATTATAGAATAAAACTGTCCAGTATTTAAAATAATTTCGAAACATAAAAATGTGACCTTCGCGAGGACCAAATGTCAATTTGGAGCAAGCAGGCGCATCGGGCAGTTAATT
>SCLD01155041.1:0-50019 GCA_004367895.1 Oikopleura longicauda
TCATAACCCTAACCAAAAATCATTGCCCTAACCTAAAATCATAACCCTAACCAAAATTCATATCCACAATTTACATCGGCCGCTTTCGACCCCTTGTTATGAGTAATGAGGCATATTTGATCAAAATTTATACATTGGGCCCAAAATTTATACATCGGGCCCAAAAAGCAGTCGATGAAACATCGGCTGATTTGACTCAAACATTGGCCGCTTTGACTCAACATCGGTCGCTTTCGACCGTACCCTATTTTTCAATCAATTTCTAAAAAGTTGAAAGTCAGGCACAGGGGTATTTTTCGACCTGGAGCTCCAATTTTTAAACGACAAAGTGGTACAAGCTCGTTACTCCGGACTGGTACATGCAAAAAAATTTGATAGGAGTTCTAATGTTCATGTTGATTATGGTGTACAATACGGTCGATAACGAAAAAAGACAAAAACTTTGCCGCTGGGGAGTAAATCATTTACTGTTAATGGATAGAACATCATTAGGGAAAATGAAGTGAAATTCACTATACATGTATTATATTTTAACCTGATATTAGCAGACGTTTTGGCAACCTATCAGGAATTTCAAATTTATTTCTTCGTGCGACGATTAAATGAAATGCAATCATAAATTCTAAAATGCTCAATTTTCCATCTTTAGAATAAATTACAAATAAATGTAATTTTGATTTTAAATTTTGATATCCGTGAGTCACACACGGTATGTGCATATAGTATGGCCAATATAATATGGGCCTTATTGTATGAGCGATATTCATAGGCTAGATAATAGAATAATATGGAATGAGCAAGTTTGCTGCATATAACCATAAGTAGAGGATATTCCGAATTAAGTAATTTTCCTTTATCCAAATCGGCTAATTCCCAAATGACACAAAGCTCGTCGAGAGATAAATTCGATTTTTTGAACAAATTTGCTGCTTGACCACCACTTATATAGCTTGTCAAATCTGTCGAAATCTTCGTAAAATACTCCATGTAATATGTGGCCTAAATAAATCAATAACTCTACAAAAGAATATTTAAACCGAAAGCCTACATTAAGTATTGAATAAAAGCATACAGTATGCAGCATACGATAATGAAAAAAGGCATTCTGAAATTATTACCGAATACGGTGTTTTTTTGGAACTTGCAACTAATAAATCGACAAATGACAGTAGAAACGCTATTATTGAAATTGATAACATTATAAAATTAACCGAACGCATAATTAAAATTGATATACAAAAATACAGTTTAATATTGAGATAAATATATCGTCCCATAAAAAAACCCATTGACCATTTTTCTTGATTATGAAAAATCAATATTTCAAAAAAGACATAGAAAACTTTCAGGATAACTTTTAAGAAAACTTCCAAGAAAAGATTACTGTCTTCACCATTCGAACTGTGACTATTTTGTCAATGATCGACAATGATTCATTTTCTTATATCAAGGACCACTATTGGATAAAGGATCTACGTATTTACCTGAACAGAGGAACATAACCATGGATCGTTTGGATCGCTGCGCGGTTTTTCTTGTGTCATAATCTAAAAATACTTTTCTCTGTCTGTTGGACACCTCTTTGAATGAATGACCTTAGGCTGACGAAGT
The DNA here is from genome assembly GCA_004367895.1 of Oikopleura longicauda. Lineage (NCBI taxonomy): Eukaryota > Metazoa > Chordata > Appendicularia > Copelata > Oikopleuridae > Oikopleura > Oikopleura longicauda. Next base: position 1,612 of record SCLD01155041.1, read on the forward strand.
GCAAAATAACGCTGAAAATTAGGCTCTGTTTTTGAAAATTTTGAATAGTACATTTTCAATTTAAGAAATGATTATCAGAAAATCGTATTTATTTAAAAAACGTATTTCAAATGAGAAAAGTGAGGATGAGAATAAAATGAGGGCTAAATCCCTTGTGACCAGTATATGATGTGTTCAAATGCGACTCAAAATATGCGTCTATATCAATCCATTAATCATTCATTAAATGCCAAATACATCATTCAACCTTGATTTGCGACCATTTGGAATCAACCACTTGGCAAATTAATAAAATTTCATTTTCATCGGATAGAGTGATTTGACCTAAGGTGTGGATAATTGCGAAGCAAAAATTTTGCTAAAAATTTTTAAAAAAATCATAAAATTTGAATTCATAAAATTTTCTGAATCCGAGTCGAAGACCAAAGTCTATGGCATAGACTATGGTCAATAGTTTTCTAAAAATTGGTTTTGATCCAGAATCCCCTCTAACAAAGTGGATTCCATATCCAAAGTTTATTATAAACTCACTCATACTTATAAGATTGAAGTAGGCATTGTAGTAAGCTACTAAAGCTGTCAAGCTACAGATTTATAAAGAAGACCTTTCATGTTTAATTTTCACCAGTTATGCCGCAACTTATGCGGCATTACTTATGCCCTGTAATCGGTGGATAAATTATGGCAAAATGAAATGTTAGATAACCATAATTATTTGGGATAGATCGATCACGAGCCGAAGTTGTCTGGAAGTTGCAGACTTCGATTGAAATATCTTGAAACTGCGCTTGATTAACTGTGAACTCATAGTAAGCTTGCGAACCTGTTGTGTTTAGGGCATTGTACTTTATATTTTTTTCTCGATGATGGCAGTCTCGTTTAATATTTCAAAGTTTTAGGTCTCTGTTTATACAGGGCGCGATGACCGAATCTAAATAATTCATCCCTTTAAGAATTCTTCTATACACGATCAAATAATTCCCGCTTTATTTAGCTTATCCTTACCGACAATGAGACAAATCTAACCGATTGACCCTTGGGATGAACGGTTTATCATAAACCCAAATAGAAAAAAGACATTATTTATGACATACCAGTTTTGATATTTGAACCACTTTCACCCGAAAAACCTCTTTGCATCTGTGTATTTGACGAAAAGTTTGAAATTTTTCATCGTCTGAGCCTTTGTTTACATCTGTTGTCTATCCAAAATCTTGATGTAAAAAAGCAACAAACGACAAAAATTACAAAAATATTTGGTTTGAATCTCGTAGGAATGAAAATACAACAAACGAGAACTTAGAGCACTTTAAAGTGTTTATGATTTTCACACAAAGGGGACGAAAAAACTCAGGTCATAAATCCAGAACGAGCGTTGAGTCACATGACAAGTGCCAATCAATATGACAGTAAACGTAAATTTGAGGTCGGTAAGGTCATCCTGGTCATTTTAAGGTCGTTCTGAAAGATTCATTCCTTTTTGCTTTTTAGTTGATTTTCGTTCTTAGTGATTTATTAAAACACTTGATAAAGAAATTAAGAATTTTTGAAATTATGGCAGATGAAGAAAATGAATTCAACGAAGACGGTAAAATATGTTGGGCAAATTCGACTCAATCGTTGATGATGCTAAAATTTACATAATTCATGTAATTTTTTAATAAGGATTTTACGAAATACTCCATATAGATAAACATCTACTTTGATGACAAATGTTGGTGACATAAATCATGAATGTCGATGATAGATTCTCTGACTGATTTGAAAGCCGAAATAACTTACGCTTCAAGCAAATAAGTCGTCCATTTATTTTCAAGCATGTTGGATCTTTGGTCTTGACTGGATTTCCGCGTTTAACTCTCGCATTGAAATCATCTTTGAATTGATAATTCGGTAGCCATTCAACCTCGTCTGCTTTGACAGACTAAAATATATAGAGTGATTTTCTCAGATTTGAGATCCTTTTCTCAGATAAACGAATTGCTTATGCCTTTATAACAAAGTGAAATGGTTTTAATGGTTGTTGATTTACCTGAATGCCTCCGGTTTTCAGGTGAAATAAAACGAAAAGTAATGATAGGAAGTGCATTGTGATGGTGTGCATTGTTCAGTTGCTGTGAATCTATTCAAGCGAATCTCCGTGTTTTAAAGCAAGATTCGACAGTATTCATAACAGTTGGAATAAGATTAATTGAAGATTTCAACGTTTCAGTGACAACTCTAATAAGATGCAATATGCCGACATAATCTATATTTTATATACCATAAGTTATGCTCCATTACAATCGATACGCACCACTTGATCCCAGGACAGCTCGGTGCGCGTTGGTCGACGATTTTTTGTTTCTTCGCTGGTCCTGGTGCGGTGCGGCCCTACACTCCTGGACCACTTTGTTTTAGTAGAATTTTACACCGCCGACGCCTATTTTGAACGTAAACAATAGAGAAGGTGAGGATTCTATCTGACCCAACAATTTGGTCCAGGGGTGTAGCATTTGAAACTTGTTCCGTCCTAGGCGTAGTACAAAATATGTTTGGTACTGGTGCGATCCGCGGACCGACCAGCTCTGGTGCGGGGATCCCTGGTTACATGTAAGACTTTCACAAATCTTTCATGAAATATATCGCTTTAGGTGAGTAATTGAAATTCCATGTCAGTCTACTGCATTTGCGGAAGCAAATTGATATTAAAAACTGATTATTGTACCAGGGAAATAACAAAATTATCACTTGGCGGCATTTTCGTTTCCCCCTAATATTCAAACAGAATCAGTTCTTCTAAAAATGTCAGCAGGTAAGAGAGATTTTGATTTTTGAAAAGATTTTCAAAATTGCGTTTAGAAGACGTTTGGAAGACCGTCGCCAAGCCCAATGTCGTGAATACGGCTGAAGGTGAGGATGTTACCGTCGAAGTTCAAATTGCTGGCGGCAATCCTGAAAAATTGCCCGAGGTCAAATTCGTTAAAGGCAAATGGAACGAGTTAAATGGTCCCAACTATGTTATCGATGCAAACACTGAGGCCAGTTTTCAAAGTATTTTGTTTTTTGTGATAGTCACTTAATTTCACATGTTAAATAAATTGTGAAGTAAAGATTATACAGTATAATCTATACAGGATAATTTCTACTATCGTCGATAGTCTATCGATCACATTGAAAACTTTTCAAGACAATGATTTACAAGCTTACATTCAAAAGCCCAAAACTTCATGCTGCTGGGACATATACGATAAAGGTAACACTAATATATCTGAAAAGTTACTGAATGATTTACAAATCTCAATTTTAGGTTATTTCCGAGCATGGTGAACATTGTTCGCACTTTGATTTGAAAATTGGTCCAGCACCAAAAGTTCAAAAGGTTCAAAAAACCAAAGAGCAAGCCAAAGCTGAAGAAGAGGCTGATGAAGCCTTCAAGAAGCGAATGGCTAGAATGTAAGAAACATCACGCGAGTTCATAATTTTAAACCATTCAGGAAAAAACTGGCAAAAGCAAAACCAAAGGGCGGAGAAGATGTTTGGGAAGAACTCAAAACTGCGGCACCAAAAGACTATGAAGAAATTGCTTTTCGACATGGCATCACAGATTTACGTGGCATGCTGAAACGTTTGGCCCAAATCAAGAAAAAGAAAAAAATTGATGATAAAAATGACAAGGACAAATTAAGGTAATACTTTCTTATGGGAAATATCAAATCCTGATTAACTGGGTCATTTTTTAACAATTTTCAAAGTGAAAATGATCTACAACATCCGGTTTTGAAGAAAGCGAAGCGTCGAGGTACGTTAACAAAGGAGGATGAAAAGAATTTACCCTTTGAAATCAAATTGAAATGTGGAAAAGCTGGTAAGGCTGGAGCAACTGATGGTGGCTTAGATTTTCGAAGTTTACTAAAGCATGTCAAGGTCGGGGTTATTCTGAACAGTTTTGTCAGAGGCCATGTATCATGGCTATCTAAGATATTCTGTTTGCCTTATTAAAATTGGGTTTGAACAACACCTTGAAGGCTTTTAGCTGTAAACTTCCAACAACTGCCTCTTTCATGGTCGGTGATCGTATTGATCTCCAGTGCATGACATCAAATGAAGTCATGACTGGAAAATGGCAAAAGAATGGCAGAGATTTGGTTGGTTCGAGTCACATTAAACTCATCAATCAAGGTTCAAAGCGTCGGTTCGTTGTCGAATCATGCTTGCTCACTGATGATTGTACAATTGGGTATGTTGTTGGCGAAGAAAAATGTGAATGCGAAGTTTTTGTCAAAGACAGGCCAGTTTCAATCATAAAAGGATTTGAAGATCTTCAAATAATAGATGGTGAAAATGCTCATTTTAAAGTCAGGGTTCAAAAGTTTATTAAGAAAATTTGTATTAACTTTTTATACAGACAATAATGCATAATTCTGAACTCCACGGCCTGGAGTCCAGGTCATTTACTTATGCAACCCTGATGAAAGCTGAGCTATCTGTTGAGGGTGGCTCATTTAGAATTCTTTACGATGGACAGGAGTTAAGAAGATCTGATCAAATTCAAATATCTCAGGTTTTTAACACTTTGCTAACTTGAAAAATGATCCATTCTTACCACCAATATTTAGTTTTCCTAGAATTGTAAATTTACATTTAGCGCAAAACTATTGTTGATTTGAAAATCAAAGAAGCTTCATTTAATCGAGCTGGATTCTATACATTGAAAACAAATGGTGATGAGTGTCTTGGTGAACTTATTGTTGAAGAAAAACCAATTGAATTCAGTTCCGGATTCTCCGATCTAACTGTAAACTGCGATGAAGAAGCCAGTTTTGAATGTGAAGTATCGGCCGAGGCTGGTTTTCACATTTATTTTCGAGATTTTCAAAGATTGTCTTATGGCATCTGATATGTCGCATATGATATGCCTCATATCTTATACATGATAAATGATATATTTTTTGATGAACTGTTATGAAAACTGTCACAAGCATGTTGAGGGTAATTGGTATAAGGATCGAAAAGAAATCCGTGAAGTTGATATTCTATCGAATAGAATTAAGTTTATTGAAGACGGTTTACAACGAAAAATTTTAATCAAAAACTGCATGCTTTCTGATATTGGTGAATATGAATTTCGTGTTGTCACTGACAAGGAACGGGTATCAAATACGTATTACCAAATATGTGTTACCAAATACGTGTTACCAAATACGGTATCAAATACATGAATCATATCAATATTAGAGAAAATGTCATAACTAATATGGATCATATAATATGATCAGTATATGCTTCATATTATATGGTCCATATCCTTACTAGTTTTGATTATCCATGAAAAAGCAAGACATTTCAATGACAGCCTGTCTGAACGTCATCGAGCTCATTGTCATCAAACCAAAAGATCCACCAAAGATTTGTTTGAATTTGGCAGCCCAGGGTGAGATCGTCATTCGTGCTGGATCAAAATTAGCAATCGATGTCGTTATATGTCGAGCATCCCGTGATACAAAACCAGTTTTCACTGCTGACCAGGGTAACGAATCATCACGACGTATGCAAGGTGGTGTATTATATCTTGATGAAGATGCAAAAATAAAATGGACGAAGGAACTAAGAGGAGACGCTGATGGCGATGGAAAAATTGATGAAGGTGAATATCTTCCAGAAGAAAAAATAGATGAAGAACATGACAAAACTAGAATCGATAATGCACCAGATAAGACTTCAATGGTACTTATGCGATCTGATAGAAATGATAGTGGTTTATATAGACTGTATGTTAGTTCCGAAGCTGGCGAAGATTCTTGTTTATTCAGAATCAGTGTTATTGATCGTCCTAGCCGACCTGGTCGTCCAGAGATTTCTGAATTAACCGGAGAAGATTGTCAAGTTAATTGGACTCCACCTGAAGACGATGGAGGATGTCACATTCAAGGTTACATTATTGAAAGAAAAAAGACTTCAAGTTCAAGATGGATCAAACTCAATGCTTCACTTCACGAGTTTCATAATTATTGGGCCCGACGAATGATTGAAGGCAACGAATACGAGATTCGGGTAACTGCTGTCAATTTTGTCGGACCTGGAGAGCCATCTCAAGCATCACCAAAATTTACTCCACAAGAGGCAACATCAGAAGTAACATTGTTCAGAACTGGTGAAATAACAGACACTTCTATTGAACTTCTTTGGGGACCACCACTTGATATTGGTTTTGCTGGTTTGGATGGATATAGGCTTGAATATCAAAAGCTTGCTGGAAGTTATCGTGAATGCGATCCATGTGACTTGAAGAAAAATTGGGAAGATGCTAATAATGAAAAGTTGATCAATCCTGATACACTGCAAATCAATATGGAAAATCTTGAAACCGGTAAAAATTATATGTTCCGAATATGCACGGTCAATGCTGCTGGACGGTCAAAGTGGGTCTATTTGGGTCCAATTCTTTGTGCCGGATCTGTTATCGATCCACGGTTACTTATTCCAAAGGAACCGATTATTTGTAAGCATATACTATATGTCAAATACCGTATATGATATACGTAACAAATCTAACGGAATATAAAATCATATTCTGCTCACAATATAGAGGGCGCCATTCAAGAGAATATGATATTTTATTCCGTAACACATGATATATATTTCGTTTATATTCTAAATGATCAAATGAAAGGCCTATAAAGGCATTGTTCGGGTAAAAAAAGGTGAAAAACTTCATTTGAACATTCCATACGAAGGTCGTCCATTACCCGAAATCACGTGGACAAAAAAAGAGCCTCCAAAGGAAACGGGTCATAGTTTCTAACAAACCAATGAACCACAAGTGAACCAGTGTTTACCACATAAGTAAATTTGACACTTTTAAGTACTCAATCACACTAATGACTCCAAAAATAGGCAGGTTGGGACTTCTTGGCCGCAACGTACAAGACACTTGCTGACTATGCCATGGTCAAGACTACAGACTATAGGTTATTTAAAATTTGATTTGAAAAATCATTCCGATGATGAAACATTAAAAAAGTAATAAATTAATTGTTTTCAGCACAAGTGTCACAATCAAGGAAACTACAATGGATGATTCTGGCGAGTACCGTATTCAGGTTGCTGTTGGAGAATTTGAAGCTGAGGGGTCAATTCATATTGCCGTCATTGATAAGCCATCTCAAGTCAGAAAACTGAAAATTCTTGATGTAATTGGAAATTCGGCGGCACTAGAATGGGAACCACCCTTTGATGAAGGAAATTGTGAAATGCAAGGTTATAAAATTCTTAGAAGAGATAAGCGATCTGGTCCTGATGGTGAATGGTATGTTTGTTACGAAAGACTAAGGAGGGTTTTTGTTTATTATTTCCTACTATCCCATTCGAAAAGTCGACTCGAAACAAGCTCATTGGACATCAATTAGAAACCAATTAAAAGACACTGTCGCTGCATGATTTACGATCTCGTGCAAGGAAATTCATTTCAGTTCAAGGTCATTCCAATGAATGATTGTGGACTGGGTGACGAAAAAATAACTGATCAATGGGCTGAAATAATCAAGGATGAATTGCCTCTTAAAACAAAGGATTTCAACCCTCGAAATATGGAATGTCCTCCATATTTTGAAACAAAACTCAATCAAAGGGGACTTATTGTTGGATACGGAACGGGTTACATTATTCTAATCGTCGTATTTAAGAAACAGTCGCTTCATCATTTAAGTTTTATCGGAAGTAAAAGTCGCGAGCTTGATCTATTCTGACATAGAGTGTTCATCGAGATATCAAAACTATTGTTTTTTGTATCTATGTATTGACTTAAGTAACCGTAGTCAAAATAACCGAATCGACTTGTATTAAAAGGATTTCGGACTGAGTCTTGAGATATTCCTCTTTTTTTTAAACTTATTATGATAACTCGTCACTGTTAAAAATTGTTACTAACAATTTCATATTAAGTTGTCGATTTTTGAAAGCCCGTGGACTTGAGTCTTGTTGGTTAATAGGGACTTGGGGGATATGCATTTGATTAAAAATGGCGGTTTTTCTTCTTTTGTAATATGCCTCTTATGGGGTACTCGAGTAAATTCCGTCTTTATTCTAAGCTTAGTGCGAGTACCTAAAAATCAAAGCAAATTATTCCATTTTGGCAATTTTGGCTCAACGCCAGCGAGGAGACATATCTTGTAACCGGAATTTATATGATCACGTGGAAGAACTTCACAAATTCCAAACACAAGTTTTAATAGTTCGGTATTTGATACATTTCATTTGGTTATGATATCAAGTATGTTGAGAATATGTAACCTAAATAAAGATGGTATGCTGTCTTGCTCCTTACGAGGAAATCCTAGACCACAGATCGAATGGTATTATAATAAGGTTGGTTGATCAAAGAACTAACGTGAGTTGTGTCTTCCCGATGGTAGTCGTTTTCTTACTGCCCCTGCGAAATTCGGACCGAATGACCATCGCGAAGAGGCCACTCCACTTTATTCAAAAGATCGTCATTCCGTTTTCTGAGTTTTCTAAATCACGTAAAGCGTGTGAATTGGCTTCATAAGAATCTCAAAATCCGTTTTTTTGTCAAAAACTAGACCGAGGGTCTGAAAACCCAAACTTTCAATGGCAATATTATTGTACTTTTGTATCTAGTCAACTACTGAATAATAGTTCAATTAGCATAGATTTATTTTTAAGCCGTCAAAATCGAGACCAATTTTAAATGTAATCCTGGTTGAACATGACTCTCCCAACAAATACGCTTTTTTAAGACGAATTTTCAAGTATTTGATATATACTTGTTTGCGAAATAATGAAATGCATAAGAATTGAACATTAATTTATAAAATGGAATTTCGGAGGTCAAAATTTGGTGCAATCTAATCTTGATTATAATTTTGAAAATACATTCTTAACCGGTCGACCCAAAATTCTTGCAAAATTTTGAAATGTACCACGGCTGAATTTTTAAATTGAGACGCCTTCCAACTATTCAAGGCCAAATATGATCATAAATTGTACAAAGGTTTCACCAAAACGTAAAACGTAAAGTGTTTCAAAATTCCCTTTATTTTCAAGGCTGATATTTAAAATTATTCGCGATTTCTTCAGTTCAATTCGGGTAGATCGTCATCAGACAAGATCACAGGGGTATGATCGCTCATTTGCTCTCAAAATTTTAACTCATCTTTAGCTTTTAAGCTTTCTAGCTTTAATAACCTGAGCTAAATAATCACTACCAAGCTTGGCCAAGCTTTTCAAGTACACGGTTAACAGCCTAAACGAGCAGTTATGTTACCGCCATGCTATTGGTCATAATTTAAGATGTTGGAGCCCGACGCCAAGATTAAAAAGTAATCGTTTGATGGTGACAAAAACGGACAACTCGGTCACCAAAATCTTAAACTACCAAATCGTGTACAAGCAAATATTTTGTCATCCCAGACGTCACAATACCCTGAAAGGTTCACCTTGGGTGCTTCGCTTGGCCTTCTATACAGACGGTAGACGGCAGACGCCCTAGCTCCCACAGATAATGTAGAGCTTCAAAGCTATTCAACGAACGAACAAAGTTTAACTAAAAATTTAGGTACTCATCACTCTGGATAATCCGAAATTTCGTCAACTCAGAACAAATGGAATATGTCAACTTGAAATCCGCCGAGCACGTCAAGGTTTATAAACTATGTGATATAGCCTATGTGATAGCCTATGTCTTTCACTTTCGTTTTATGATAACCAACGATAGTTGATGTCATACTAGTCTGGAAGCATCTATCAAAGAATCATGGACATTTTGATAACGGTCTGATGGAAGCCAATGAGAGCTTATCATTGCGGGTGTATTCTTAAATGCACAGTAATGGTGGTCCCATATTAATCATATACGATTCTTATTATATTATATAAATTATATAATATAATTTTAGGCCACCAGGTGTCATCCACATGACTTTTTCACTGTGGGTCCATGATAGACCGTCTATCAATACTGTAGCAATTTTAACTTTCAGGTGACGGTGGAACATATACATGCCGTGCTATCAACGAACACGGAGAACATTTCGTTATGGCTGAAGTCTCTGTTAAAGGATTGGTTTAATTCATAAAGACTCAAAATTTGAGTCTCAAATATGAACGGATCGAAAATATCAAAAGATATGCTTGGGAATGTATTGTAAAGTGGAAACGAACTAATGGACAGTTTCCATTTTCCCATTCGTTTCATCATTTAGTGATTACGCTCTTGTCTGACTTACAAATCCGCGTTGGAAGTCGTTTCTTATTAAAGGAAGGAATTTTGATTTTCATATCAACTATTAAAAATTATATTCCGGGCGGAAAGTCTGATGCTGGAATTCTTTACGTTCAACATAAGCAATGGTTGGGACTTGGAGGATTTCAAAATTGCCATTTTTGATTTAAAATAACCTGATCGATTTGAACCTGACAATGATTCAAAAGTGACCATGTCGATATCAATGGCGTTTAAATTAACCAAAATATCTAATTTTAAACCAATAAAAGACCCAGAGGAAAAGGGTGCCAAACGAAAACGGGAGCTTGAATGCTTCGCGTGAATTTTTGTTTTTATTTTGCTGTTTTGAAAACAAAAAAACTTTGTTAATGTGCCAAGTTCATTTACTATTTTTCCTGATATTTACCCTCGATGATGAATATACAGTTACAGCATTTTCATTTATCCCTATGTGTCAAATATGTAATATTAAATACATCTTTTATCATATTTAACTCGTTTAAGTACAAATTTTGAGACACCCTTATTTCCTCCAAAGCTGGTTAAATTTATTTAAACTGCAGTTTAAAAGACGGATACGGTCATAAGTCCCATGAGGAAGCTGATATAATAGATGCAATAGTTGCCAAGATTCATCAAAAGCCAATTTAAACTCAATATAATATGGGTCATATGCACTTCCTCATTGGATAATTGGGTCTGAACTTGGGTCTGAACTACTAGGTAGGATTGGAAAGTGAATTTTAAAAGTGTGTGACAAATGCTACGGTTTAGCGGGAAAAATGCACAATATGTGGGACCAAATCTACCGTTTTTAAACAACCAATCTGTTCTTTTTATTGAAAAATTCGTTGTCCACGCTCAGATATTACAGTAGGTTCTGTATTAGTTTTATGATTCTTTAATATAATGAAATTAAAGATACAGACTATAGTAACAGATTGTACAAGTCAGTATCTTTAAACATAAAAGGCCATTGCAGAAGTTCTCATCCCAACCTTTGGCTGACGGAGAGTCTGGCGACCGAGTGTCCAACTTATACTAGTCTTATATTTTCGACGAGTGGGAAATGGTAAACCTCTACAAGTAGACTGTTTCTTTGATGAACCGAAATCGACTTCGAAATTCGGTTTCAGGTCTTTACAATTGCTTTAGGCATATCGTCGACACAAAGACTTTCTTCTTTTGAACTTCGAAACTAATAGCCCACTAAATATCACATAATGGGCCCCTTGAACTTCCCATACGTTCTTCTTTCGGTTATTCATGACCTTGGTAAGTTCAAATTCAATGCTAATTCGAAGTAAAACACCCCAAAATATATTCCATTAGAATCTGCCATTTGAATTAACACAGAAGTTGAAGAGATTTTGTGGTGTGTTTGAAAAAGCAATGTGGGATAGTCTTCGGTCGCTTTACTTGTCTTGAAAGATGTGAAATGCGGATTATACTCAGATTAATATCCACATATGGAATCTGCCGTCGGTGAGATTTATCCAATATTCACGCAAAAATGATGAGGAAAAAATTACAAAATCATCATTTTATTCGAATAAAATAAAGGCTTTTGAAATATTAACTGAAATCACTGACGTATGTATTGATGATTCTGATTGAATGATTAAGCAACCAATCAGAAGTAGTTTTAAGCTGTAGTGTCGAAAGAAGACTAATCCTCTGAGAAAGAGTGTGGCATAAATGTTCCTTCAAGTTCAAGTTCAATCCTTTATTCACTGTTTGATCTAAAAGTCTTAGTCTAAATATTAATCTGAGTTCTTTTGAGTCAAAAATCGGCTTGAAGCCAAGACAACGGAAGTCCGATTTCTCAATATTGAGAGCCAGAATCGAACATTTAACTTCCGAAAGCAATCAGCGGACATTTGTTCGGACATTCCGAAACTTATTCAAGATGCTCAAAGAAGTAACTGTATCAATTTATAATAAAAAAACATACATTCAAACGAAAACCTCAAAAACAAGTTATAAAAACCATACTTAACTATACTGTTTACCGCTTTCTCGAGGTTCATGGACCATGAATCATGGTCGGTTCTTATTCGTTACGGTAGTATCAATCGGATAAACTTGAAAATGAATTTAAGCCTACGGGCATTCATTGCGCATTTCCAGGAGTTTCCTTGAGTTCGGGTCTCTTTCATCGGCACCTTTTTGATAGCGCCGCACCGATTTACAACCTGCCAACTGGGTGCACGTGGATATTTCTCGCCTAAGACCCATATTTGCCCTTGAATAAAAATGTTACGGCCGAGGTCACCTTGAAAGGGGTGAATATAAAGTGCAAATATCGTCGGTCCAAATTAAGGCTTTTAAAGAAATAGCCAAATTCAAAGCCGAATATTTGGACAATGAAACACGGAAGCCAGACACCTGCTAAATAAAAACTAATTGCATAAGAAATCTATTTGACATACGAATTATTTAAATTAGAATTATAAATATGACCATGTATTGAAGATGATTACTTATATATAACCAGTAATATTTTGCTGTAATAGCCTCTGATTGAACGCGATTAAAGAATAAAACTCAACGTTCCATTGTGTCCATCGAAATTCATAACATACATCATATACTAATGAATCTGATTTGTAAGTAACCTTAACAGAACAGGTATTATACTGATTAATTTTTTATATAAGTGAAAAACTGTATTTCAGGATTCTGAAAAATGTGCCATTATATCCTCAATAACTCCGAGTTGACATTTGTTTTAACGGTCACATTTATATCACTCAAAATATATTTTAACTTCTTCCTAATCTTTGGAAGGTCACGGTTACATACTCCACATCTACAGTGGTATGTAGTTTTCAGTGAATCAGAAACAAAAGTACAGCTTAATACTTCAGTGCCAACGATGATTCTGTACTCACTTGAACACACTTTCGCATTGTTCATTTGGGAGACAAACAGACATTAGCACCAGACGATGATTGAGCTTCTTATGAGCTTTTAACAGGGATAAAGGATTCATCATACTGTTTGGGTCATACTGAACCACGGATTGGCCTGTGATCACTCAAAATGTCGCAATTGGATAGCCTAGAAAATCTGCTTTGAAATACTTACCAAGACAAACTAAAAAATCCCAGTTAGAAATTTTAGTTTGGAAATTTTCTGAATTTTCCGATTTTTTATTCCCCTTAATATACAGTCTTTGGTCTACATTATACGCTACAATGTAGCGGCTACATCGTCGGTGTAGTCGTTGCTCGTTATGTCAAATGGGGTATGAATCATACCGTATAATGTTGAGACTTTTTTTTCTTAAAAAAAGAAAATTGAGAAAAGCTTAGTTTATCGATTCATCGGTTTATCGTATTATTTGAATTAAAAATTTTAAGATGCAAAATTGACATTTTTAAACATATGGTGATTGGAATCATCATTAGTAAAATGTTTCCACTCGCGTGTACTCACTCCGATATTTCTTGATCCGATTAAAAAAAGTCGTCGTATTAGGATTCTGTTAATCTAATCTTTTTTCCTCAAAACATATGATTCCTTGTTGCAACTTGACATCATTTGTGACATTTGTGACATGTTGACACAATGCGGCCAATGTTAACACGTCACAACAGCGCAGAGGAACTAGAGTTAACTTGGTGATAATCACAATTGTGACAGTTTACACTGCTCAAATGTCTATCAAGCTGAATTCTGATTCAGAGGAACGATTCTTATTTGGGCTTAAAATTTAGGAATTATTTTCAAATTAAGCCATGAATGTTTATTTTTATATGGAAATTAACGATTAATTCTATGTTTGTTTAACTCTGGCTGATCTGTGAATAAATGGATAATATAGGCCATTTAGGGCCCATATGATATGGGTTGATTAAATTCAAATTGAGTGCTCAAATTAGCAAGCCCAACGGGGAGTCATGGCGGTATAGATAATGCGCACTTTACAAAATCACCGATTCGTGCCCTAATAAGTTCAAAAAGATATCACACCAATTATCGTCATGGAAAGTCGGTCATGTTTATAATTTTATATGGGTACCAAATAAATGTTCATACAAGTAAACATCTCGTTGAGAATAACCGATTTATAAACCGCCATTAATATCGGACTTGTCGGTCACTTGAATACTGTCACTTGAGAATTTTTTCAAAGTGACCTCACGCTTTCTAGATTTATCGTTCCATTTCAATTCTATTTATATTCGTTGTATTACCCAATAGACCATACTCTTAAATCAATCAAAATGTCTGACCACAACTAGTGAAATATCTATCGTGATTTTCCACCTGCCCCATTTTTTGATCGTCATTGATTTTGGACTTTTACTGATACTGATGTTATACAATTACGATGAACCGGATTTGAAAATTTCGAATCAATGATGACTCTGATTAGGAAAGTGATAAAGATCATATATAATTTTCCTGTTACGGTGATAGCTTCCTGATATTGGTCTTGTTGAATTTCCTTAAACGTATTAATCAATCTAAAAACGGGGTAAATAAATTGACTTCGATGATAAGTACGCCGGTAAATGGGCGCCGACTAGGTCATATTAACCCTTAACTTGAACATTGACGAGTAGTGCAATTTATGAAAAGGTTAATCTGTTTCCGATGTGTTACCAAATGATTTCGAGCCGGTTATGGATTCCAAAAAGACCATTTCAGTATTCCAGGTGCTATTGACGCGTTTGATCTTGGCAGGCTTAATCTGGAGACGTCCTAAAAATGGCATTTATATAGTAAGAATGACAGTTTATATGATGGTCGTTTAAGTACTGACCATTTAAAAGCGGTGGATAGACAATGAAGGCGACGAAAGGGTTGAAATGATGAAAACTCGGAAACACTTGAGATAGTTCTTATTCTTCTGATAACCTTCTTTCCCAGGAGGTGCCGGCGCGATCAAAGCGTCATCAATGATTTCCGTCGCGATAAACAGTAAACAAAACAACAACTGGATGCATTCAAAAATGCCGAAATTAACCAGAATAGATAAGTTCTCAGCAGGGCAGCTAAGAACCACTTCGATTTTTTTTTTCATAATGAAAACCTTTATTAACGAACTCATAAATGACCTTTGCCTAAAACGAACACATAAAATAACCTAAAGTTGTATGATTGATATGCCAAAAGTCAAACGTTACCACTCCAAATATGTATCAAAACCAGGGACACACATTTGTAAGGGATAAGTTCTAAGAGAGGTACATAGAGATTATGCGAATCCACTTTTCCTGAATACCGTTTGATGTACCTGATTTCGAATTCTGCCCTTATTTGAATAATCGCATTAATAATCAAATCGGCAATTAAAGCATAGAAGCAACTTTCTACGATTTAAATGCGGAATGAAAAATAAGATTAAGAACTTAAGGGTATCGCTACCTTTTTTAATATGATTACATTGAAATATATCCTCAATTGCTAAATAAACGCGGGGTTATGGTATTTTTATCATTGTTACTCCGTAATGTGTACCAATAAATACTACCTATTATAGTAGCTTAAAACAGTTTTAAACGAAAGGACGTTTCATGCCTAAAATGTTAAATGTAATACATTATATGTAATACATTTCGAGGTAAGCTTCGTTTCAAAATTTCCTGAAAAAATATGAAAAACGATTTCCTAAGTTAAGGGGGTCACTTTTATGATAAGCTTTTTCTGTTCCTGTGATTAACTTAAGTAACAAAGTAACTGTAACTTGGTACCTAATGGAAACAACAAATAAATGTTCGCGTGCCATCGTTCCAAAAAAATCGTCCTCAGTTCATCTTTGTGTTCTCCTCTCTTTTTTCTCTTCTAGATTGTCGCTCTCGAGCTCTTTTTTTTCTTTCTCTCTCGTCCTCCAATTTCAAAAAAGTTGAAAAATCTTTTTATATATCTTCCAATTTCCACACTAAAATACAAAAACCTACAGAGATAATAATTTCGTAAAAACGAAGAGACCAACTGGTCAGAAGAAGAATATCTAGAGAACATTTCTACCTATGAAGACTGAAGACTAAAGCAAACTATCAAAAATAAAATGAAGAAATACTTCATTGGTAAGTTTCTTGATCACCGCAAATTACATCAATTAATAATCAAAATGTCCGGTATTACCCCTAAGTCCGGGGAAATATTGTCCGGAGAGGCCTTTATACGTACAAAGATTAGCTAGTGATTATACCTGAGGAGAAAGACGTAGAGAACGCGCTGAATAATCGTTTTTGAATTCACCGATTTGATGTCCGCCTTAAAGTTTACATTAGTAAGATTTAAATGTTACAAGCTTTTAACCGTGTACGGTAAATCATGGTAAGTGATGCGAAAGTTCTCATTTGTGTATTTGCTGGTTACGTGTGTGTAAGAGTAATAAGGTCCGACTCGGACCTCCGACTTTATCAATACTGTCCTGATCTGAGATCGTTTATATGTCGAAATGCACATTTTGGTAACCTCAACGTGTCTTCTTATCATGTTTTGGTTTGTAGTGGTTAATTTTCGGTTTAGGTAATTCAGACACTTGAAATATAGGGTGTCCGCTGCGTAATGAAGTAAGCTTAGTGACGCCAGTGTGAGTTAATCAATCAGCAATCGACAGGAACACTTTTGTATCCGTTTCTAGTTTCATTTTTCAAGACTTTTTTTCATTCAGAGTTTCAAGGTCAATTGGATTGACAGTCATCCCCATTTTTTCACGTTCGATTTGGGCAACGGGCCAATCAGAATTCAAAGTGACTTGTAATTATCTCCTCGGTGGAAAGGAGATGCAAGAGCTCGACACTTTTGATAAGATATCACAGCGGGCCATCAGTCTAGTCATACTCAGCCTAGTAATCAGCCTACGATATTTCACACATTAGGATGCGGTTTCTACGGCATACAATTTGCATTTAATTAACATGATTCTAAAGAATTCGTGATTCATGGATTCGAATTTTTCTGAAAATTTTATCCTGGAGAATTTGGAGTTCAATCAATCAACCTGTCAATCATAATCGCGTGTGTTTCATGTGATATTCGTGTTTATTCATGTATAATCGCGATAATTCATCACTGATTTTCTGAGAAAATTTTCTTTGAATCGGTGCTTCATGATAAGCATGAATCGTTCTCGATTTTCTAGATATTCATGCACGAAAAAAGTCAAATAAAATTTTTCAAAATTATTTTAAAAAGTGCTTATCTTGATGCTAAATGTAGACTTGTTAACATTTATGGTGTTTAGTCCATGTTTTTTATTCTAGGATTTTTACGCGGAAAATTGAATTGAATTAGGTATACTGGCGGCTTTCCAAACATTATGCGCATTTCCATTTAGTTACAAGACGTTAACTAGCTTAAAATTGAGTAAACTTTTAAAGAAGGACCCAAAAGATTGATGGTTAAGGATAAATGTGTTAAGAGTACCTGTTAAGGGTTGTGTTGACAGATTTTTGTTTAATCTGGATTAAATTCTGTAGGTCATTAGTTTGAATTCGCGGGTTAGTTAAATTCGCGGGTTAATGGTTTTGTGAAATCATGAATTAGGAAAAACGTACGAAATCATAAAAATTAGTTTAATTTATCATCTGTTGACCAGTTTTGACCATTTAAGAGTGTCAGTCCGTATCCGTTTGGGTACAGGCCTTCTTAGATGAAACTAACCGTGACAAAATGTGACACTGTGACATTTTTACGCTGGGCTCTTGTTATCATTTATTAATAAGGAGTGATTTTTAATTGTGCTACAATAAACTGTACAATATTCCGGTAACGGAATATTCATACGTCACCGCTTATGTATTGTAAGGTTCATCTGTACCTACAAAAATGTTAAACAATTTACATGTTCATACGGAATCGGTACCGGAAGAGGATCAAATAATGATCGAGATGTGATTTTTATATTTGAGAATATCTCTCACGCATGTTTTTGGTCAAACACTTGAAATCAAATTTTCAGCTGATTTTTCTTTCAAGGTTTTCACATCAAAAAACACGAAAAATCTTCAAAAAAACCTCCAAATCCTTCAAAACCTCGATTTAATTCTCATATAAAGTCCGATTTTATCAAAGGTTCCCCCTCTTGTCTACTATGAAGTCTTTAAATATATTTCACCGACTGTATTTGAGTATTTAACCGTTTAAAACTAAAACTTTTAGTGGTAAATACGTCGAAATAAAAGCGTTAGTAACCTTTGAAAATGGTGAGAAATGATTATGATGACGAATGGGCGGCTGAATCGGCCAAATTAGGGGTTATAACTAGGGATATTTTCACGTTTTTTTAACCAATCAGATGACTGGACAGTTTCCCATAAGTACGATCAGCTGAGTCACACTGTGATCATTTTCGAACATCTCAGACGCAAATGAGGCCATCTGATATTTTCCTAAAACTCCATATGACATTTTTTAGGTCACGTGAAAATGTTTTTGGATTTTTATTAAATCACATGACATATTGGGAAATTAGGGACGAGTGCGAATTGAAGAAATCTCCATAATCTAGTGGGAATTTCACGCCTTTTGGATCTTGGAATGTCCTTTTGAAGTACTTTGGTACTTTTTGAGGTTCTTCACGTGACAAATCCTAGTTAGTCTCACAGACACTCATCCTAATAAGTACTATAAGTCTACTCAAAAAGTGCTAGACTTCTTGTCATCCCTAATCCTGATATAAACTCAGTGAGTCTCAGTATGATATATGATCAGGTCCCTCTCACACTTCCCAGGTCCCGAATTGGGTCAAATCTGACAAACCGGAACATTTAAATTGAGGAAATGTCCAGGAAAGTCCGAGGAAATGTCCGATATATAGCAGACGAGGAATAATGATGATGATTGATTTCACCCCCTGCTGAGTCAAATGCATAAATGCCACACATTCATACTGAATCACGAGTCATCCGGGGCACAATTTAACTAAATCAACCATTGTATGAAACATATGCTAAAATTAATACTCCAACTATGGATCTTTGCATATAAAACTACAATTTTGGATCATTTTTGTACGATTGTTTACTCAAAATGGCCCTTTTGGGACCAAAAATTTGATTTTCAGATGTTATATTCTAACATTGATCTGACTATCAAAATACCTAAAAGGAGTGTTTTTTTACATTTGAACCGTGACTGTACTTTTGATTTCGTTTTCACGAATTTGTGCCAATTTTGACGAGTGCTGACTAGACAGATTTAATTAACCAAATGTATTTTGATAAATAATTTAATTTATTTTTGGCATTAAGAATTAATCTCTCTCGCTAGGGTCCGTACCGGATTATCTCTTTGATCTTTCCGCGGTCAATTTTGGCTTTGAACTTTTAAGGATATTTTGCACAGACGGCAAGGGGGAGGTCAAAGTCAATAGCTAAATTATTGAAGATCAATGAGAATTCAATATTTAGCTCATTTATCATGAAACAATCCCTTCTTAATTTGTTAAATCACCGATGATACTGCCTTAGAATTTCTAGAAGGCTCATTCTCTAACTTGAGTACGGGTCAGTGAAAATTTTAACCGATTTATCACCGATATTAGGAAAATAGACGGGGTAGAAATTCTAAACGATTCTTTCAAGCTAGGGATCAAAGGTAACGATTATGACAGTGGTCTTACTATCAATCATAATTATATGACCCTTCTTTCGAGAAAAAACGTAATTAAGGTCGTATCGAACAGACTAATGAGCCAAATTGAGTGCCACCGGAAGAAATCGGTGAAAATCTTCTTGAAGCGGGTTCTATTCATTGATAACGTTTTTGACGCCTTGAATTGAAAATCTGTCTGACCGACAAACCACGGACGCAAGGTCCGGTCCGGATGTTAGAAAGTCCGATTTTCGTATATACAATACTCTTTACTTTTTTGATTTTTGCGGGTTATTATTCAAGGTGGACAAATATACATTATCTATCCAAATATGATTTTTTCGTGTGGGTTTCATTCTTGTCCACACCAACGCTAGCTGACCTAAAGGCATTTATAACGCTTGAAAATAAAAGTTGAGCTGAAGTACTGTTTATGAAAGCTCTTTAGGGTAGACTTTTAGTCTCTAACTGTTTAGAAACTTTGTTTTGAAGGACTATTGAGATTCAGGCCGAAGATGTTGAGAAGAACTCTCTGAGAACACAATATCACGTGGTAGACATACAATGTGATACCAATTTGAGAGACTTTTCGAGTGCTTTTTTAGGGAAAAAAATCGAAAAAAGTTTTTTTGTGGTCAAGTGAGCTCAACAATCAAGCCATCATATTATCATGGAACCTTAGTATAAACTTCCGGTAAAGATTGATAAAAATTCCGCTTCTAGAATCGAACAAAAATTACAAGATTACACCTGCTTTGTAATAATGAATGGTCAACAGTATAGGGGATACCCTTTTTACACTTTTGGAATGAAAACAGAATATCCAGCTGCAGTTTTTTTAAATTTAAACAAAAGCACCAATAAAGTGTGTTCAACGAGATAAAAGTCTATTTTGACATTTTTTACGACAACTTTGAAATGTACCAAATATTAGTGAAATAACTTTTTTAAAAAGATTCGACATTTTTAGAGACTTTTTAGGGGTTATTAAATAAATTTATATGTTTTTTGACGAAAACTGTATGTTTCTTGATACAAATGGTTGATTTTTGTTCGGAATTTCAGTTATTTTAGGATATACATTAGGTGTAAACGATTTTATTCAAGTTCATTCGAGTAAGAATTAGTTTCACACGCATCTTAGCCATAATTATCCGGAACCCAGCGGGACTCGATTCTGTTTAAAGCTAAAACAAAACCGAGATCTTGAAAACCGTCTCAAAGACAATGTGTGAAAAGCCTCGAGGTCATCAATAAACATGATTATTCATGAATCATAGGAGGATATTATCGAATAGTTCCTTGCTGAATTTTGTTTTGAATATGACTTGTAGTACCGGACTTTTTATCGGACATTTTTGACCATTTGCATTTGGCTCGGGCCTTTTTAGATAAAAAGTAATTAATCATTCGCGGTCTCTAATTTGCCAATCCTAAACTAATTATTTAGCCGCGATGGTATTGACCACATCTACAGTGACGGTGGCTGCCAAGAAAGTGAAATTAACTCCGAGTGAACTGGATTTAACCACACAAGGTGGCAGTAAAGAGCTTGAATGTGAATGTGATGGACTGTGTAGTCAAGTCAGATGGCACAAAGATGGTCAACAATTACGAATGGAAAATAAACTCTCGATTATTGGCGATAAATTAATTTTTTTCTCAAATGATGACCCAAACCTGGTCGGAGAATACAAGTGTGAAGTCGATGGAACTTTCTCAGATGCGTCGAACGTTCGATTTTCATGTAAGTATGATTAAAAATTCATCTGTATAAACTTAATTCGTTTACGTGACCGTTTTTGACCAAAAATGATGACTCCGTGCTGGTGAATATGGATAATCCAATATTAAAGGGCAAGTTAGAATCGGAAGGGAGTAGTACATTTTCTGGTTAAGGGTGGTACCGTTGCATTTCCACAAAAGTAAATTACGGTTTTTGTCGGCTAATAATCTGATTTACCACCTGAATTTTTCAAAAGTCGACGAGAATGTGTAGTTGATTTTTGAATGGAACGAAAAAAAGAATTTTTTGAGGGAAGAGTGACATTTTCGCGCGGTTCATTGAGCTCCCGACATTCAACAAGTGAGAAATCTCACATTTTAATCCCATCATGTTCCGGCATTGGCCTTAAAATGGATCAGGCCTCGGAAAATAATTTGAAGGGATCGAAAAATAGGTTTTTTGAATTGGAGAATTGAATCATCGCCAAGAATATCTCTTTAGATTTGCACTCTTTTGATGATCGAAAAAATTAACAGAGCGTATTCTGGAAAGAATAGCCTACACGTGTTAAAATACTTTCTGTAAAACCTCGGGACTAAGAAGCTTCTCGCACGATAGGATTTGGGGTCGATCTGGTCCGTGGAACGTGGGTCATAAAATATTAATCATAAAGATGAGTAGTAGCTCTTCATTCCCGGATATGTTTGGTATTGACCTTTCTATGTTCGGTTATTTTCAGTACAAAGCTCTTACCCCCTGTTTATACCTAAATATATCAAAAAACGTTCCGGAAATGACCAGAGAGCCAAGTCGCACTTTTGAAATAATTGATTGATTCCAAGGAGGCCAAGTTTAAGTCAAGTGCACAGTATCTAGGGTGTACTTTTAAAGTCTTTGAGGATGAATTTAGAAAATTCCAAAAAACCCTAAGTACAGCCATATATTAAACATTTATGGTTTTGAATTTGAACATATTTGTTTAGTAAAATATGTATGAATGAGTTTATTTTATTGATATACGAATGAATATATTATATATAGGTATGTTAAACAAGTCCATTGCCAGATGTTTGACCAGACAAAAAATGTTTCAAGGGGAGATGCACGACTTAATAGGTCTATTAGATATGCGGTCCATGGTCATCACCCGTGCCCGAGTGTAACGGCCCCACGCGAACAATGTCACACGGATCAACGGTCACGTTTCTCATTATTGTATCATATGGGGGCCATATATAGGATTTAAAATTCCGTATGTACAGTCAAAATGGGAGGGGTAATAGTAAACTTGAAAACAATAGCCTGTATATGATTGTCAAATATCGAATCAGTTTGGCACCAGGTGCCCTTCCAAGTGCCAGGATCTATTTATTTAAATTTCCCGC
Source organism: Oikopleura longicauda (assembly GCA_004367895.1). Classification (NCBI taxonomy): domain Eukaryota; kingdom Metazoa; phylum Chordata; class Appendicularia; order Copelata; family Oikopleuridae; genus Oikopleura; species Oikopleura longicauda. Next base: position 24,506 of record SCLD01155041.1, read on the forward strand.
AGCTAAAATCTTACTTAAACAGTAGCATTTTTTGTTAATATCTCTAAGTGTTCTTTTAAGCTTTTGATTGGATAAAAATCATGAAAAGTAACGATCGCTCGGTGGCAGGAGAGAGTCTAATGATTGAATGCAAGTCACAAAGTTTCCCAACAGCAGAAATCACATGGTACAAAAATGGAGATGAAATTAGACCGGATGATCACCGAATCGCTATCAGTCAATCAAAAGGGAATTCTCGTCTCACTTTTGATGAAATTTTCGAATCTGATGCTGGCGAATATGTTTGTTCGGGTTCGACAGAAAGTGCAAAGACGTTCGCTCCACAAAAAAGTTCTCCATTCGAATTATACGTAGCCCCATCATATTGGTTACAAAAGCCACCGTCAATGTTGTCCGAAAAAATCGGAAATAATCTCAAAATTGAATGCCAGCCAAGGGCTCTTACAGAACACATTTTTTGGACTGGTGGTATTTTGTCCGAGACAAAATTGGGCAAAATGGAACGGTTTGAAAAAGACAGTAGGGTGTCTGTGGACTCAGATGGAAGCCTGATAATTGATGATATCCAAACAAATGATGAAGGAATATTCACTTGTAAAACTGCACAAAAAGAAGCGCAAATAGAAGTCAAAGTTATAGGTGATTTTCTTATTCTTTAACGGGATAAAAATTCTTAATTCAATAGGGATTATAATTTCGTTTTCAGACGATTCTGATAATACAATGACTGTTATTCATCCTAAAGAATCTGATTCGCTGCTTCTCGAATGTCCGCTAGGTGGTGATGACTCCGTATCCTGGAAACCTCCCCAGCCTGCAGTCGAACTTATCGAAATCAATCTAAATGAAAAAGAAATCAAACTTGAATCAGTTGTGGTGAGTAGTTGGCTATTCGCCTAATAAATTGAAAAAGAACAATTTTTCGTTTGCTGGGTAGAGACGAATAACAAACATTTTAGGTAGAACACGAGGGAGAATGGAGTTGCAAAATGGGTGATCGCCAATACTATTTTAGCATCAAAGTTCAAAGAGGTGAGTACTTATTAAAACTCGCAATAACTTCCGGTCTTTATGGAATACTTCCGGTTACTTTAAATTCATAGATAGAGGATAAACGATGCTAAGAAAGTTTTGGAATAGGGAAACAAGTTCATAATTGATGTCTAAGCCTGCTAAACATCTAATATAAAATTTGAATTATTAGGAGTAATTTGTTGGTAATTGATTAAAACCAACCGGGTCAGATTGTTTTCTTAACATTCACTGTCAATGTTTTTGGCTATTATCATTTTGATAACCCAAAAATAGAATCCTTTCAATGACAAGGACAAATGTACCTGGAGCATACAGTGGTCCGTTATTGCCTACATAAATTATCAAATTGTTTTAGCGAGAGGAGATAGACCCGATGGTCCCACAGTAAATCAGACCGGAACACAAATTCGAGTGACCTGGGAAAACTATTCAAATGAACAAAAATATACGATCATACAAGCCAAACGGTGAGTTTATTTATAACTCAAATAATACGGTATAGACTATACCGAAAACAAACCTATATCAACTTCTTCATTTAGTACCAGTGGCATCTTGTGGTCATATATTCATACAACAGTTTCATCAGAAGAGCACGAGTACGAACTTTCAAATGATCAATTGTTAGATTTGCTACCAGAAGGAGCTTCGACTGCTGATGTTATATTCCGTATCGCTCTTACAGATTCAAAGAAATCGACTTCGATATTCTCATCTCCGTCAAATACTATTCAAGTAACAGACTTTAACTCACTTGTATTGATGATCGGTATTGGAGCAATTGTTTTCATTTTTCTGTTTATCATGATGGTAGTGTTATGCATGAGGAGATATTCACAAAATCATACAAAAGATGCAAAGAAGGAATTCAAATATGATCCGAGACACTTTCATCATACGGCAACTTATTCACAGCATTACCACGCAGAACCTGGTCATAATACAAGACAAATTCTAGCATTCAGGTAACTACGACTTACAATGTCGACAACTTTGGCCTCCTTTGATACTAGCTGATAAATTCTATTATACCATCATTTATTGAGACCTCCCGTGGGGTAAACTATCGATTAAAATTAGCGAACTGTCGTGAATCATGCAATTCTTGACCGTATAGTCGACATAACTCTAGTTTTTAAACATCAATATCCGTTGCTATGATTGATAAATGATTTCATCAGGTGTGAAAATAAGTTTTGTCGTGATACCAACTTGATTTTTTTCACATTCCATGAAGTTGAATCTTGGGTGGTTAAAATCTCTAGATCACTTTCCACCGGTGGAATGATAAAAGGTTTCTATTGGACTAGATTTTTTTCGCGATAGCTTTTGATTAGAAGTTTCAAACCCACGATAACTCTCCCTTTATATACAAATCTAAAATCGGATTTCAGAAATGGATCCGACTCTGGCCATGGAACAAAATCTTCAAGTTCATCACGTCAAGATTGTGACCTTCCTCCACTGGCATATTATACCCAAACTGAGTCGCCGATTATTTATCATAATTCTGGCTCACACCTGAATCCAAAAGATACTCTTCTCAGTCGTAAATCATCAAATAACTCCGTTCTCTTTGCTACAAGTATTCAAAATCCGACTTTAGCACATGTGCCGCCTAGTGTCCAAAGCAATGAACATTTTCATCGAAATGGAATCGGAGAATATGCTCAAATTGACATTATGCCAATAGATAGAACATTCCAATATACAGCAAACAGATCTGAACCCATCTACGAGTCGATTGAGGTTGCGAATGGTAATCGCTAAATAATCATCTCGACCAGAAAATGGCGCTTTAGTTCTCTATCGACAACCTATTGTACATATTCCTTCCCCTCTGCTGCTTCATTTTCGTACTATTACTGTATAACCATAACGAGCAACAGTTATGGCATATTAAATAATAACTGTGACTACAGATCCATGCCACTGCCCAAAATTTGGTCACTCGACCAACCTGAAAATTACCACCTACCTATTCAAATTGTTTCACCAGCTGGTTATATTCTGTTGACCAGTATTGTGAGAAACAATGAACGTTCCGCCATGAATACCGGCCATAATAAACTAAAAAACAATTTATAAAAAGTATCGTTACTGCGAATATTAAGCAAAAAGTGAGGGCATGTCAGCAATGACACTGAAATAGCTTTTTTTGCGAAAAGATGCTATTTTGGATTGTGTTTAAGGAATTTGTGTAGAAAATAGGCTCAAGATTAGTGTCGGTACTTAATCAAGACACGTTTTTGTTTTTGTGTAGCAAGTTATGGTGTTTTGGGTTGTCATCTTCCTTCTTATGAGAAAGTGGTCCAGTTTTTGAGTATTTTTGGATCTAAAAAAACTCCCACTGCACTCTGGACGACCATTTTAGGCCCTTAAGAATCTTAAAGAACCCCTTTTGGGCCCTTAAGAGCAGAGCTGAATCAACAAAAAAGCTAAACGACTCGTTTTGTAACCCTTAACTATCAAAATTTCCAAAAATCACAAACTTGAATGATCTTTTTAAGAATTTTTACTTTTTTGAGCGCTTCTCGGAGCCAAGAGATTGATATCTGTCTACTTCAAGGATTGTTCACCACTTACTATACTATAATTCATATAAAACGCCTACGCAGTCCAACCACGCAAATCTTACTGGCAAATAACTGCGCGTAATTTCGGTTAGGACATTTCCAAAGTCATAAAGTTGTGAGATTAAAGAGATCCTTGTTTAAATGGCGGCAGTTGTATCAGCATAACTACTGAAGAATATGGTTAGTCCTCCAGGTGCCACCAGGTGTAAATCAAAAACGACCTATTCGAACGTTATAACTAACACTATATATCATTTTATTTATATTTACGATTAACTAAACAAGAATTCCCTTGATATAAAGACCTCATATAAAATGGAAAACAAATATATTATATACAAAATGTAAATTTATAACATTTCAGTGTGTGTATGCAATGATGACTTTGATGGACTAAGGGTAAGTTTTTGTACTGTAAGTGACTGGGTTCCAACCGTGGCGAAAGACATAATTTCAGAATAGTTGAGTTCGGTTGGAGCTCAACCAGTGAACGTTGAAATGTATTTATTAGGATGATTTGAATGATTTTGGCAAAAATTGCTTTGTGTAAGACTATATAAATGAGATAAAATGATCCGTTTTTGGCGTGAATTCTAACCCCGTTAATTTAAATCCCTCTTTAGTCAGATTAAACACAGATGTTTGTAATAAATGACCGTGGTGGGCATTAGACAGATCGTAGCATGATGATATGACGTCACGTGACTGTCATGACGGTTAAATTGACTTTCCATGAGATTTAATTGGACCTTTATGGCTTGTGCGTAGTCAATCGTTCCAAATTAATTTTTAAAGTCTAATATTATCGCTGGATTTTGGCCAGCACCAAGTCTGACATACAATATTAAGCATTCTGTAGATCATCTTTATAGGGCTGATCCTGGTTATCCTTAACTTAGAACAGGAAATAAAAGTAACCAGAAGCGAATATGGGCGGAAGGATATAATCTCAATTTGGTTCGATAAAAAAAGTTTGAATGAATTTCAAGATTTTGGAAATTGAATCTTGAGTGCAATCGTGGATTCGAGGTGGCCTCATGACATCCGTTTTTATAGTGCTATATATAGTACCATAAATAACCATTTTCAAAATTCAAATATACAACAGAAAAAAGGCCGGTATAGTAGATGCCAAGCGACTTGACTGCTTCACAGCTGTTGCTACATTTTAAATAGCCGATTTGATTAATCGTATTTTCAGTGTGAAAACAGCTTAAATTCATGCAATTCATCACCATGCGCCAATGGAGCCCATTGCATAGGAAAGAGTTGAACTTTCAGGTATTCGGTCACATATTAAGGTCAAATATTTTTACTCGAATAAAGACCTGTATCCAGGTTGGCAGTGCTTGTGTCAGGACGGCTAATGTTCTAAAAGCGTGAAATTTCAAAAACGGAAATTCACATCACGATTGATTAGTGTTCAAATCCGACGAAACAGAACAGGACAAATAATCCGAACACAAATCGGACAAAAATACAGAAAACCGGAACATTAACAATATCGCATAAACAAATTTCACCCAAACTAACCCATTTTGAAATTGTTTTGATACTTTTTCACATAAGAAATGGGACAGGAGAAAATCATATTCCATATTATGTCATAAAAACGTTTTGCACATTGGCTTTGAATTTCGCCACCCAATTTTGAGTACAATTATTATTTCAAAAGAGTTTAGTGTGAAGTAAATGTGACGTTAATCTCATCAAAAAATTATCTAAATCCATCAAAAAGTATCTAAAGCCTCGGGTATAATAAGAATTATAACCTTATCACAAAATACAGACTAGTTAACAGTTAGTAATTATAGTCAGGTCTAAACGCCTTTCGGGGCTTATTTTCACCAGCGAACTTCCGGCTGATAACTCTAAAATTTTCGAGTGATTTCATGCGCTGCCTATATCACGGTATTAATACATTTTATTCGATTCCAAGTGTCTCAATCTGAACATTGAAAATAAAACTAGTTCAGCAACCAGTAATTTGCCGGAAATAATCCATCAAAACTCATCGGTAAGTCCTTAGAATTTTGTTTATAATCTTGTGAAAAGGACAAACAAAAACTACTTACATCCAATTGTTTATATTTGATGTCGGTCTGAATGTTAAATCAGACTTATAAAAAGTTCTTTTCGCGGTTCCGATTAGGAGCAACTTAGATAAGGTTGACTAGCGAATGCGTTTAAGTACCACTTATCTTATTAGTACAATTTCCTATTTTTTAAACCGCTACCATTCGTACGATGTGTCTTCAAGATACCATGTTGTTAAAATCACAATCTTAAATTGAAGATCCTTTGTGGAGAGTACATTCCGACATCTTTACGTTGATAGATGTATGAGATGTACAAATGTTTAAAAGGTTGATTTACTATCGAAATGTCATCATTATCGCACATTTATAGCAGAGCTATAGGTGTTATATGGACCGTCAGTACTATTGGTTTTTGGAATGATATCAAAAACGTGACATTAAAATGATATCTCACTGTATATAAAGTCAGTATATACAATAAGTATTTTATCGGGTTGTATATCTGACTTTTGAATATTCAAATATGCATTTCTTTGCCAAACAATTTAATTGAACTCAATTTTCATTTTTGACGTATTTCACAAAAAGTTCCATGTTTGGGGAAAACTCATATTTAGATGCGGAAAAAATTCATCAAATTAAAACGAACTAATTTGGACCAAATTAACCAAAAGGAAATTAAATAACGATAAAATGCATTTCTAATTATTTTCAATAACAAAATATTAACATAAATTATATTATATACAGCCATAACTTAGGGATCATCAGTATGATTATTTATGATTCATAAATAATGAATCAGCTGATGACATCAGCACATTGATATTCGGTGTTTGATCAACGGGATTATTGTCTGGCGGAAATATATTCTGGGATCAAGGTGTGTTACAGTCCGATTTTAGTTTATGAAAGGGTCTCCGGATCGAAATAAAGCCGGATTAGCTCAATTCAAAACTCAAATCAAGTCGAGATTCTTTCTTCTGAGTCGTATTTTGACGCAAAAAAAGATTTGTGCCCGTATCTTCACGGAGATTGGCCCCAGGCGAGTCTGGCCAAGATTTATAATGCAACAATTGGGCTCAATGAACAGATTATAAATGCCAGGCTGAATCTATATCCAGTTTGTACAACCAAGTCAATCTCGACAAATCCTATCCGACTTTATAAGCTGTCCGATTAATTGGTTTTCGATGCCACTGAAAGGCTATATGCCTTTGCTTATTTGGCACACTTTTTATCTTTTGACAGAACTAACTTAGGAATCTACCAAACTCTTTCTCATTGTGTGTCGTGGTATAATGAAGTGAATTTTTGATTTAAGCATGCGACATGCGTCAAATGTTTATGGAGAATCGTGCACCAATAAAACATACTAAATTAGGTGTATATTGATATTAGCTCTGTGTATATATATGTTCTGCTCAAAATTGCCAATTTCACGCCAATTGTTTAAATCAACGATTAAATCTAAATAAGAAACAAATTGAAATGTTCTCCTACTCAGAGTACATTCACAGACACCATAATTTTCAACGAAACTTAATCTTATCAACCCTATGACAGCTCTTTAAATATCTTCTTTTTTTCAAAACCGTTACTTTTCGTGACCCATTAAAACCGGACAGAGTGTGAGATTTTACAATCGGATTCATTACAAAGTGAGGATGACCCTGATACCGAATTAGTTTCTTGTCTGAAGATCAACTAATTTCTGACATATTTGATATTAGCCGAGAACAGATTCATGGGAACAGATTGCTCTATAGGAAACACGTCGCAAAAAGGGGTTCTGAATTCTGAAATCCTTCTGTCAGCCTTCCCGGTGTAGAAATACAATACATTTTGCTCACGGAATATTATTTTTTTTTCGACAAAATGAACAAAATATAAACTACCGATAAGCCGACAATAAGGAATACTTACCAGATGGTTAATTGAATTTAATTCAAGCGCCATAATAACCTTGGATTAGCCATTTCGCCCCATTTTAAGATGTCGGAAATAGATATTGATGAATGCGCCAGCTCACCTTGTCTAAATGGAGGGTTTTGTATCGATGCTATTTACGATTTCAAGGTTTGACACCCTAATAATCACTTAAAATTTAAGTCTTAAATAGAGATTTTTATTTCTAATATTTCATACTTAAAATCTAACTTAACAGTTTTAATTGAAGCTGTATAACTTATTTAAGTGTGAATGTCCAATAGGACAGTTCCAAAATGTGAGTATGTTCAATGGGAAACAATGCCAAAATAGAATTGATTTTTGTGAGAATTTGATTTGCCAACACGGGTACTGTCTGAATCAACCAAACCCAAAGTAAGTTCAAGCTTTTAAAATGCGTTTGATAAGAATTATGGTGGGATTAAAACTCATAATCAAGTCAATCACATTATCTTATTGGAGGGAGTACGTCCTAGTTCCGGTTAATTTATAGCGGATATAACCGGTTATTTTCCGGTATTTTGGGGCCGATGTCGGATGTTTTTAACGGATATCCGGAGCATATTCAGGCAAAAGTCATTCCCAAGTTCAATTATATGTTTTTTCGGAGTAAGATGGTATGCCAAAGTAATATTTCAACAGTACCTGATCCAATATATTCTTATGAGTTTGGCATTTCCGACATTTTAATGATGGCCGTAGTAAAAGATCATCACTAAAGGTGGGGTGTTGAATATCAATTATAATTTCTATACGATTTCTTCAGATTTATTTTAAAGCAAACATGTTGTAAAGTATATGTAGAGCCTAATATTTTCTATCATATATTTATAGTCTATAAATTGTATAAATTATAGATGCATTTGTGATATTGGTTATGAAGGTGATCGATGCCAGAAAATGATTAATCCATGCAAAAGTCTCCCATGTGCTAATAATGGAATATGCTATGGAATGAACAAGAGTACTTAGTTCACTTGAAACATTGACTGTTAAGTTCTTGTTGAGAATTTTGAATGGATGATCATAATTTATGCATGCCATGAGTCATCAAAGTTTATTTCACATAAGTACAGTTATAACTTGGGCTGAGTACAGTTGTGAGTGTCCTAGTGGTACAAGTGGACTCAATTGTCAGGTAAATCTCATTCATACATGGAATATAGATGTAGGCTATCATGTATCATGAAACTATGTGTGAATATCAGGTTATTTGCGGTGGCCGACTAAGGTATTGATTAAATAATCTGATTGGATAAGCGGATGAGACGTTCCAAAGTAGCATCTGTTCTAGAATTATTTCGGCCCAATAGAACAAAGCTATACTGTCATCCATCTGGCCTCTAGATATAATCTCCCGACCATTTTCTCTGATGGCCCAATGATGGGTAGTCTAATCCAACGTTCAATCGACAAAAAGAATCAACAAAGAAATTGCAATTTCATCTCCAAATTATCCTGGCGATTATCCGTCCAACCTAGGATTTGTGTTCAAGACATAATCAAAATCAATTAATCTGAGTCAACACGGAAAAAAGAGTGCATTTGGTATTTAGAGTCTGAAGACTCGATATTGATGCGTTTTGAAAGATTTGAAACGGAGGCGAATCTTTTGCCAGAAGGTTTTCACAACTTTGATGACTATTCAAATTGGCATTGTCGATATGTGTTGGGATTATCATCAGTTTTGTGCTGATTTTAAAGTATAATTGCAATAGATTATATTATACAAATTATCTATATACATTAGCTGTCAATTATTTGTACTGCGTGTTATATCATAAGCTTTGACATAGCAATGAATTATAGCATATGATTGATAACGATCCTTGGTAAGATTGGCTTGCAATTCAAGATACGCATTCCGATGGTTCTGAAAGACGACGATATTTCTGGAATCGAAATTTAATTATTTGAAAAACCGAGTGCAGATTCATTGAACTCTCAGGATTCGTGTAATTCATATTCGATAAAAGGCTATAAAGTGGAAGCGACTTAGAAAATCAAGAATTAATAGTATCAAGTAATTGTTCAATTATTTTTGCATCTGATGCCAGCAGGACATGGGTCACTGAAAGTTGTCTTTAAAATTCACAAATAGTGTAACTTCTGATTTAAGAGAACCATTTTGATAATTCGGGAACCTTCAACAAGACAGATGAGTGGCTTCTTGGTCAAATTAATTCCAGTTCAGGCGATAGTCAAAACACAGGATAGTGTCTCAAGCCTTGCATTTTGACTCGACTTTTTGATGACAACGTACAAGTTTTATTTAAAACAAGCAATTGAATTCTGTTGACATTAGATAAAGACTATGGAAGTCGTTAACAAAACAAGATTTGAGACTAATGATACAATAGTGGTGCGTTATGAGAATAATCAATCGGATTTGACAACATTCAAAACGGAAGAAACGGTACCCTTCCGTGAAAAAGGTCCGACGGAAAGTCATCCAGGTATTCACGGATCTGAAGGATATTCTCATAAGGAAGGTTCCAATATAATCATTTGCGTGACATTAAAAAAGTACCTCTGAACCGATTAATGAACTGACATAGACATTAGCATTAATGATTCTGGTACTTCCAGCGACGTATCTCGCCCTATGGATTCTTCAAAGTATCATTCGGACAAAAATTAAAAAAACTCTGTGCGACAACCATCACAAATATATTTATTAGCTGTTAAAGATTGAAGCCCGTGACGTTCGATGACAGTTTATACTGCATGAGTCATGCAGCATGACTCATGCGGGATGTATGCGACTGTAGTTTGGTAAACTTCTTTTTTTGCTTGTACCAACAAAAGTCATATGGACGTTTTGTTGAATTTAATAAATACAGATTTTTGAATAAACTCAACATAAACTGATCACAATGAGATCGTCACGTGATTTGAATATTCCTTTCTTATTCGAACAATGACCAAAGCTGATTTCACCGAGATTGAAACATTTCTTAAAGTCAATAAAGAAATCATCAGACTTTATGTTCGGATCTGGTCCGCAGTGGGATCATTGCTGAGGGCTTTCAAGTTGGTTAAACAAATACTGTATAGTTATCATCTCTGTACACAAAGGTTGAAAGTGTGGCCCAGAGACTCCTGGTCACAGTACGAATTAACAACTGTGATATAGCAGGTATTAACAATCGGATGTACATATGCAACAAATGACTTTATCAAAGAAGTGTTCCCTTCATCATCTGCCTATCGGTGTATTTAGTGAGTGAACGTTTTTCAATATCACACAATGCATTAAAACCATCTGTAGAGAATTTTTGTGATTTCCAAATGAACGAGAAGCGAAGACAGGCAACTGCCAGAGAAAAAAGGAGAATGGAAAAGCTTAATAACTGTATAGAGGATTTGCGATTGCTCATTTGTCCTTTACTGAAGGTAATTCTGCTCGTTTACCCTAAAACTGTCGTTGAGCCATGCTTAATTTCTCATTTCTAGTCACCAACCAAATCCAAAATATTAATACCTGGAGTCGATTTATAGTAATTTGACTCTGAAGGAACATTCAGGTACATGTAACTGATTTATTCAGATATGCTGTATATCTAGCGATGGTATTGGCTCATTTTATTTTACATGGACACATATGAGGTCTGGACCAGGGGTCCGAGGGACGGGACGGGGACGAGGACCGGAGCAGGACGAGTAATATAAACAAAATTTTGGGACGAGGACGGGACGAGCAAAACAGGCCGTCCCTCGGAGCCCTGGTCCGGACCAACGAGTCGATTTCGTTTTGCATGGTACCATGCCTCAGGTTCTCTTTTCTCTATGGTTCCATTTGTCTCCATTGACAGGTCCATGAAGTTTTATAAAAAATATAAACCGGAAGTCAGATTTCCAAAATTCGTCGAACGCCAATGCCATCGCTTTGTATATAATGTGCAGCATATCTACGTCTATTTTCGATTAAAATAATTATTTTGAAGTTCTTGATGAGAATTTGATAGACCGGTTAAATTCAAGAGAAGATCTGATCGACCAGCTTCCCAATCTGATAGCATCTTTTAATAATGACGAAGAGCAAGATTTTCTACAAATTTTCAATGATTTTGGCTCAATGTAAACTAATCGATGAGTATGTGTATCTATCACCGCAATTCTTCAACAGTTGAAGTTCAACTGAAATAAATCTGCTACGTAAAAAAACTAGTTTTTCTTCGTAATATCAGTTTATTCGGTCAAAATGACATTCGAAGATAAAAATTAGGCTTCAAAAACAGTAATAAGTATCTAGAACTGATATGATTTGAATTCAAAGAACGGTTTGAAGTCACGTGCATTGGTGATATGGAAGGTAAAACATGTGAATTGTACTAAGAAAGGTTTTCAAGGTGGGTTTGCACCAAATCTAATATGTTTATGATGAAAACCAAAATAGTGTTCTTTGGGTTTCATCTCTCTATCAGTCTAATATTTGTTTGAGTATTAGCCCCATTCATTTTCTTGAATATCATCAATATCCAAATCAGGTTCGTCATCATCTTTCTTTTCAGGTTTTTGAACCTTTTTGGTCTCTTTTACAGTGAGTTTTTCCTTTAATTCTTCGGGCAGGGCTTCGCGAACTTCATCGGGCCATATTTGTATCATTTTAGACGGCTCTCCAAAAAGTACTTTTGCTTCCGTTTCTTTTGCTTCTAGATTCTTCCATTGAACTTTTGATCTTTTTGATAAAGCTAATTCTAATTTTGTTCCAGAGTATTGTAATTTTGATTCGGCTGGATTGATAAGAGCCCAAAGTTCGGTGACCCGAAGTGCCATTTCAGTTTCTGCTGATCCGAAACAAACCTGAATTGTAATTGTAAATGTCATTAATTTACTCATTTACTAACATTGATATCAATACGTTGGGAAGAAATAACAACTTTGGTCTTGGCTGGAATAATTCCTTTGCAATAAACATTAACATAAATCTTGTCTGGAATTTGATGAAAATCATAACGCGCTGTTTGTTTGCTTTTTTCGGCAGCCTCGTCTGGATGAACCCATTGATGGCTAGAATTTTAATTAAACTTTGAAGCTGTGAAATAATTTTAATTGAAACATTATTACATATTTTTGTGATAAACACTACAAATTATTTCTTACTTGTCAGCTTTTGTACACCCAGCTTGATTGAGGAAGGCTGTGAAATCAGTGGTTTTTCGTTCACAGCAACTCCAAAACTTCATGCCCTCATGGAAAATAGGTGCACCGGGATGATAAAAACAAACTTCGGCATTTGATTCAGGTCCCTTATATTCTGCATTACAGCCTGATCGACAACATTTCCAGCCAACTAAAAACAAAATTACAATTTCACTCATACCCGGCGTTTTATGCTTTTGTAGAAAATTGCTATTGTACTTACCAGCAAGTTCTCCTTGGCACTTTTTATTTTCTGCGGCTTGTGCCATTTTAGTAAGTTCAGCTTTTAATGAATTCATTATTTTCGGTGTCATAATGTGAATCACTTCTTTTTGACGAGTTTCAGCTTCTTGCTTTTTCAATTGATCATGCTTTGGTGGAGCACTAGAATAATTTATTATTGAATTCCCGCCGGCCGTCACATAGCGCTAAAACCTGATAATTTTCTGCTCTCCATAGTTTTTCGCATCTCTTTCTTGAAGGAATTCAGCTTTTTCTTCTTTTGGTTTCGAGATGACTTCTGGCTTCACTGTTTCTTGTGGTTTTTCATTACTTTATCAGGGATTAGAATGAAGTATAGAATAACAATTGTTTCCAAGTTAATTGCTGTTAATAAATGTAAACAAATCACTATAATTAATTATGCAGGTTCTAATCCTGTTCACTATGAGGACCAGCAGTACATCCAGGCATGGCTAAAAATTCACCAAAGTCAGTGACGCGTTTTTTGCAACAGCTCCATCCTTTTAGGGCGTCATGAAACACAGGTCCACCTTTTAATTATTCAATATAATTCATTCATTTCATACTTGATGGTCCATTTTAACCAGAAAATTTTGTTCGTTAACGAGATTTGAATAATTTCCTGGATGAAATCGACAAGCTTCTGGTCCATTTTCCGATTCGACAAACTTGCCTTTTGTTGAGCAGGCTTTGTTATAACACGTTACTTCTACCATACCATTCACCTGAACCATATTTCTCTATTTATCAAATGTTTATAGTGGGTTTGATTTTTCAGAGATTGATTCACAGTTAACGCGTGGACTTTACACCATTCAATTTAGAGTGGATCGTTCGTGATTGTTCTAGGCCATAGGTAAAATATAAATACCTCACAATTCACGCTAAATTGAAAAGATTTCTGATAATCATATTTACGTCCGAAAATGATATCTTTCAATATTCAAGTTTACATATAATTAGGCTCAATTCAGTGAAGACCCCATTTTTCAAAATTTTACCCGAGAACTATATCAAACTATTTTTCGAGATGATATGAATTAAAATCAGATGGTTAACAATTGTTTAATTTATTCTGCTATCAGACAAACTTTGAAGATTTCTTTCTATTTTGAAGTTTTTGGGCAACAAGATATTTTCTACAGTTGAAAACACATGATCTGTTGTAATAATCACATGACGAAAATCACGCGACGAGGACATTTGAAAGAAGACAGACTAACTTGGCTCGCTGTCCGAGTGTATTTTTCGAGGTTTGAAGCGGATAGAAAAAAGCCGACTATATTAAAGTCGAGCGATTTGTGTTTGAAATTAGTCTAAAGATTGTTTTCCATCGGATGGCGATTCTGATGGATTGTGTAATACAGTTTTAATGGCAGTTTCTCAGTTCGCATCTCCATCGCCAACCTCGCTTTCATCATTTTTTTTCTCCTCAGCATCATCCTAATTGTGATAACGTTATTCGTGGAAATTTACAAAACGAATTTTTAACGAACCTCATTCTCGAGTTTAGGAGGCTCTTCTTCTCCTTCGTCAAGTTGTTCTTCTTCAGTTTCCTCGGATTCATCAGAAGAATTGTGTGGATCATCTGGAGTTGGTTCGTCAGTCTTTTTCTTCATTCCAACTTCATCTGAATCAAATTGTTTAAATCAATATTGTTTCGTGGGTTCACGAAAGATGATTACAAACCCGTCTTGGAGGATCCACCACAACAGAGGCACATGATAATCAGAGTAACTGGAATGACGACTGCTAAGATATAAATGGCCCATAGCCATGGACGGCCCTCAGTGGCTTCGACAAGGGGATCGAAAAGACCGCCCTTTTCACTTTTTCTCAGTCCGGTAGTCTAAAAAAGGAATTTAGAAGAAACTTACCAGGGTATGACATTTTACCTTGCCGAATAATTCAACTGCATCCAAATGATTATTGGTAATAATGATGTTATCGAAGTAAATATCGCTAGAAAGTGTCCACAATTCAAATCCGATGCGACTAAATGGCTTCAATTTTGATTGAGGGTTCAATTCTTCAAAGAATTCAGGATTTGGGATATTTCTTGGTGCCCATTTGCCTTTTTTTGGTTTTCGATACACGGGAGGACGGAATTGTTGAGCAGAATTTTACACCACCCACGCCTATTTTGAATGTAAACAATAGAGAAGATGAGGATTTTATCTTTTCCAACAATTCCGTCGTAGTGAGTACATTGTTAAAATGTAATTTCAATAATTAAATATAGCATCAAATTTAAACCATTCCTTTGTAATCGGGATTTGCAATCATTTTTGGCTTCCATTTACCCTTATATTCGGGATTATTGATCATTGGGGCTTCCCACTCACCGCAACCTGGAGCACTTTCACATTCTGGGTTCGGAATCAATGGAGCTTCAAATTCACCTATAATTTATATATTATGATTGAGTTATTTTTGTCAGGGTTGTATCATACCATCCATTTCATCGTCCCAATCTTCTGGTCGGACAGCATCTGGATCTGGAATCATTTGAGGTTGATCTTCAAGCCATCCACTTGGTTTTGATGCACTAAAAATCATATCAAAATATTATTCATCAATGAATCATCATTTCGAATAACCTTGCATCGGGGATTTTAGCAGGTGCTGATTCATCCCAGTCGTCAGGTTTAACTGATTCAGGATCTTCAACTCTTTCTCTATCATCCCAATCTTCTGGTTTTGAATCATTTGGATCGGGTATTTCACGAGCGGGCATAATTGGTGGCGACATATCTTCCAAAAGTGATCCAGATGATACAACTTTATTGTCAATAGACATTTCAAAAGTGTTATCAGTTTTGAGCTGAATATGAATTTATGTCATAGATACTATCGAGAAAAACAGAGTTGGAAATGAGAATGAATTTCAAACTCTGGAATCCAACAACAAACTTTGGCCACGTAAAAACGAATGAAGCTTTTGAAAGCACTAACCTTTAATGTGAAGAGATGTGGCTTATTATCTTTGTACTTTTTTTCAAGTTCTGAAGTTTCGACTTTTTTGGAGGGGGAATGTTCATGAGTTTCTCCAGTCACTGGATTTGTGTACCGGAAAATAAAATGAAATTTGTAATCTTTTTTTAAAGTTATATATCACTGCTGTTCTAAAATCAATATTTAGAATAACAATATTTGGAGGTAATAACAACTTTGCCTGCACCACATTTATCCGGACCAAACATGATTGTAAATGGTGTTTTGTCGTTGAAATCGACAAGATCTTCATCAGATTCTTCAAGGAGTTTCATATAAGCACCACCACACTCGATACCAGACTACAATTATAATATAATCCAAAGATTTTTTGTATGAAGCATGTAACATGCATCAGGCCATAACTTTCCATAAGTACCGAAATTATGGTCCGTAATTACGACATTTTGGATTTTTTTGAAAACTTGTCGTAGAATGTCTGTTGGTCTGAAAAAGGGATGAGGTCCCAATACTTTCCATTAGTTTTAAAATGGCCACAGATATATTACCCTGAGAATAGAAGTAGTCTGGCCTTCTTATGATGACCCATTTCGAATAAATGAGGCCAAAGATACCAAAAAATCACCAATATAATGAGTCATCTGATACTAAAATCGAATTTTTTCGAAGTACCCAACCGTACCCAAGCTGAATTTTATCAGAGAATGATATCTAGCCTATTGTGCTTCTAACAAGCCATAAAGGTCCGCTGGAAGTGGATGGAACCGGAAGTTACTATACTCGCTAATGTATTCGAAATTTCACTTGCGTATGCCTAATCATGTAGGGTTATTTTGTAAATTACCTGGAATGCGACTTCATATTGTACAGTAAGATCATGGTCGAATTTGAAAATTTCTGTGTCGGTAATGATAGCGTGGTGCTTTGCTTTTTCTTTTAAGACCAGGCCACTATCGCCACTAAGTCCACCACTTGACAGCTCTTCGATAGCCCATTTTCCACCTAAATTCGGCTGTTATAATGTTTTGTATCTCTAGGAGTCGCTTACCATCATATTTCTTATCTTTTGACATGGTCCATCCATCCAAAGCATTTGGCGAATCGAATGTTTCAAAGAATACAAAATTTTCTGGTTTTGAAGGCACCGTGTATGACTGTGCCTCGTCACCATGCGCCGATAACGCAAATAACGCCAGCTGACTCAATTTCATTCTAAATTTGGAAAAGATAGTTATGGGCTTGTATCAGGCATCAGAAAAGTAACGTCCACTAACAAAAGGACAAGTTTCAGGCAATGTTGCCAGTTCAAATGGAAGAATTGCCCCTTGATCAGCTGATTTCGGGGCATTTTGATTGCCCATATCAGTACGACATAAACCTGGACAGCAGCAGTTAAACAAAATGTTTCGATGAGTAAGATCTTTGTCACGAGAATAAGCTCGTATAAGCGAATTCAGAAAAAGTTTTGATATGCTAACTTGGGGATGAAGTAAAACGCAAAAAATGTGTTGATTTTGTATGAAATTTTCATCCCGCCCATAAGTAGAGTTTGTCCATCCGGCATCTATCGGACTCTTGAATTTTTTACAATCATTCAGGAAATCGATTGCTTTTATATATGGTTTTAGAATAATCTTAGAAACAATATAAACACATTTTTGACATATCCATAACGAAGATTGTCTGTTTACAATTCGTGTTTGAAATCACCTTCAAAATCATATACTAGTTATGAACAAACGACAAGATTAAAACCAAGCTAATGTATCAAGCTCGGCTATGGTAACATCCACATTAGAAAATATCCGCTTTGCTTCTTGGTTTTTCATGAAAGAAAATGTCCTCTGGGAAATCATGGAGGATACAGCGACTAAAATGTTTTTAATGAAAAAACTTTTGGGATCCGTATAAAAACGTGTATTACCGACTCGTCCATTATGGCCAATAAGAGGAGAGAAGCTGGCCAACATGTCCCGATTTCCATAGTAGTTTAGTTTCATATCCCCATGTGCAGACGCTGCGTATGCGTTTCCCTTTATACTACAACCAGCATTCAAAACTTAAATAATAATATCAAGAAACATCTCAGATCTAACATCTGATATTATGAACCATACCTAACGCAGTTAAAAATCCATATTCACACTTGATATGATTTAAAAATTCATTTATGGAATCTATATTTGTTATGTCCAGCTGTTTTTGAGTCAATTGGATATCCTGGATATCATATCCGACAAAAAGTGATATTTTAAAATGTTTTGCTTAGACTCTTTACTGATGATATCGTAAGATTGATTTTGAAGTTTCCTCTTTTATACTCTCAAGCTTTATCTATATGATGATATTCCAACTACCTCGTTCCATTACACATGAGTGAATTCAAATACTAATATCTCTTATTACTTTAACATATAGTCTATATGATATAGATAATCTTCCCTGCTGATAGCTTCTGTACCTCGTTCTACACTACGTGACGTCAAATATACATGCGTAAACATCTCAGACCGTAATAACTTTGATTGGTTATCCCTTTAATTACCGAAACCTCGTCCTCTTATTAAATTATTATAAACCCAGTTAGGAACCATAACTTTTTGACGATTGAAAGTCCAATTCCTTTGTTTCCTCCTGTAACTACCGCCACTGAAACCATTCTAGAAACCATAATAATTAGCCAGACATGTTCACTTGAATCGGTCAATTTTCTCTTTTGGTCGCATAATACGTTCTCTTTCTAAAAAAACAAAACAAAGAAGAAAATTGTCATTTATGAACTGGTAGTGAGAGTGGAGGAGAAGCGGACCAATCAGCGTCGAGTATTTGGGATGAGCAATGCTCATTGGCCACGGTGGCCTTGTTGAAGTAGTCTATCAAAGAGGACTAGTCCGGTCTGTGTCGAAGCAAACACGACTTTTTATTAGTGTGTACTTTTAAATGATTTTAAAATATTTTATTGTCCGTAAAACAAAGGAAATATATAGCCATGGGCATATCTTATGGGGACTGAAATTCTTAGTCACAAACTGCTGATCATTTCAAAATGGAGAATCGGATTCACAGAATCCTCTAATCGGGCTAACCAACTTTATTTCGGAATTATTTAGACTCTGGCATTTGAATTGAAATAATTTATTAATTTATTTTCAATTAAGAAAAACTTGAAATGTTTTGATTCCAAGCTTTTCAAGTTTGAAATCTAACAGTCTATTCATATACTCTGAATTTGGCAATTTTGAAAACTGAAATCGTAACTCGTCAACAATTTCGATGGAATCTTCAGATTCTCTGTTCAACACAGAATTTGCATCTTGAACAATAATTTCATCAAAATCTGGATCATGATTGAAATATTCAAAGTTTGATGCAATATGCCATAAACATCTTTCTTCTAATCGTCCAATATTAAACAAACGAGCTTAATAACATTTTTTATATAAATAACTACAGTTAAAGCGGAATATATCGGACGCAATCTTACCTCTTAGAAGCCAATCTAAGACATTGTGATTTTTTAAATAGTTAAGCATGTAGCTTGTAATGACTTTTTTCATTCCTGGAAGCATATAATAATCTGACATTTCAAGGACTTCAATAAGATCAATCTCCTCAAGTCCCTCAGGAAAGGATTCCGTATAACAATAACTTTTTAGTGAGATGAGTCCGTTTTCAGACACATTAGGAAGGCTTTAAAAGATCTTTGAAACTTTTACAATGATAAGAATTGAACTATTTGCATGAAAGTAAAGTGTTTACTGAAAAACAGTCTGTGGAGATCTATTCCTGAATTTACCAAAATATTCATTTGATTCATTCGATTGATCAGATTCATGAAAGTGATCAGTGAAAAGTGCACCAAAATAGTCTGATCGAGATAAAAATACTGCACGATGACCTTGAATGACATTCCCAAGACCATTTGTTAGCTCAATATCATAATGAACTGAGGTCAAGAGATCAGACTTAAGAATTTCTTTGTCGCCAAATAAATCAATGCTTCGGATTGGTGATACAGTTGGCTAAAATGTGTTAATCGCAAGCTTTATAACTGTAACTAACCTTTAGCTTACTCCATTCAGTGAAAATACTAAACTCGTGGTTTAATAAATCAACGAAATCGTTCATTTTAAGTTGAGAAGCATATCTGCTGACATCATCAAGCTCTGAGACGGGAATACTGCATTGAGCTGTATACAAATATTCCAAAAGATACTGCATATAGTCGATTGGAACTAAAACAATTTGAGTTTCGTTCAAATCAAACATGCATTTTCAATCGAAAAATTTTCATACTCACTTTTACAAATAATACTGTTTTTGTGCTTCCATTTGCCAGCAAACTTAGCCTTGAAAAACCTTATTCTCGAAGCTAGCACGAATTTGTGACATTTAAGAGCACCTCCAATGCATTTGATGGTAAAATCGGTATAAATTCCTTCGTACAAACGGCGCATATGTTCACTGAATTCATCACGCGACATAAGATTACTATTAATCTGACTTGCTGCCACCAAAAGATCTTTGATATCATTCGTAAGAGCACCATATAGACATCGTTCACCCTCAAACGTTGATGGCGCACACTGAGAAAGTTTTTCAAATAAATGTTACTAAGAAAATTATCAATAAAGTGGG
Organism: Oikopleura longicauda; assembly: GCA_004367895.1. NCBI lineage: Eukaryota > Metazoa > Chordata > Appendicularia > Copelata > Oikopleuridae > Oikopleura > Oikopleura longicauda. The sequence goes on from SCLD01155041.1 coordinate 45,087, forward strand.
GTGCATCTTCCCGATGATCATTTCGTCCGACCACCCCGTGGGGAAGTATACAGACGACGGTCATCGGGAAGACGCAACCTACTTTAGCAAGTCTGGAATGTTATTTTGAAAACTAACCTTAGCACCATTATTTAGAAGAATTTTTACGATTTCTATATGACCACAAAGACACGCATAATATAACGGAGTTGAATCCCATTTATCTTTGCAATTAATATCTGCTGCTGTATCATTTATTATCGCAGTAACAATTTCAGTGCGTCCAATTTGACAAGCTTAATTTAGAAAAGCTTAATTAAGAAATGGCACTGACTTCCGAGAAAAACCATAAAAATACCTTTAAAAAGTGCTTTTGATGCTGTTTCTTTTGTATAATCATATTTTAATTTTTTTAGTCGTTTTTCAATTTCAAGTTCATCAAGTAAAATATTTTCATTTTGATCATTATCAATATAGTCGAGGTCATCCTCTCTCATCTCATTTGACCATTCCCGCTCAGAATGAACATTTCTAGAATCTTCAGAGTTTTGACTACCCACTGCCATAGTGCTAATCTCTTATTCGTGACCAAGGTGATAGCCAAACAGTACCCAAATGTACTTTTACTGTAATTTTTTTTTTGGAATTCTTAATATTTTGGAATTTAAAAGTGATAGAAGCAGGTTAACCATCGCTGATGTCATGTTTATATAATTCATGATGACTAATGCGATGACTCAGCCGCAAAAATAACTTTTATTTCCAACTAAAACCCCTATTAAATCATTCTAGAGCGTATCCTGACTCATGGATTCCTGAGATGATTCTGGCTTCATATTATAGTGAACTTGAAGATATAATTTAGTTCTGTATAGAAACAAGACGGAAATGGCGGTTTGTCGGAATATGATTTGTTTACATTTGTTTATTGTGTTTGTATATAAATTGTATAATATAATATACAGTATTTTAAATGTTTATTAAAACATGAATGCCAAGTTGCCAACATGTACCGTCGACTAAAAGTATGTCAAAAATACCCCATCTGCAAATAATATTTGCCAAATATGATGAAGTTACCGGATTTATCGTACTGGCAGCTGACCTGTGGGAGAACTCAAATAGTAACGGCATAAATATGAAGTATGAATTTGTTAAAATCCTTGCCTTCATAAATCCTAACTTAACCTGAATTTTTTCATCGACTGAAGATTTCCGTGCAACCCTCGCAAGACTTAGTTACATGTTAGTAACATTCAACGGTTATAAAAATCACGTCGAAAAATATTTGTTCAAAAGAGGGTAAAAGAACTTCGGCACGGCTGAACTTCGGCACCAAATTCTCTAAGATTTAATGAAGTTCGGCACGGATTAATTTCGGCACCAGTTTCATTTCGGAACAATAACAGAACTTCGGTACATATGAAAATATTAAGTTCGGCACCATATTATATGGTCCATATATTAAGGCTGAAATTAGGGTTAGGGTAAAATTGGGGTAAGGGTGAAAATCGCGTTAGGGTGAAATTAGGGTTACGGTGCAATTGGGGCCAGGGTGGAATTAGGGTTATGGTTCAATTGGGGATCAGGGTGAAATTAGGGTTAGGGTGAAATTGATATGCATATTCGGTGCTGAAAATGGCTTCGAGCCGAACTAAGTTTTAGACTTGGTGCCGAAGTTAACATTTGGTGACGAAGTTAATCGTGCCGAACACTAACCCTAACCCGTTTAAAAGACTTGTCTTTGAACAAAGATTGGTGGAAATTGGTTTTTTTATTGATTGAGCAGTGTGGGGAGCAATTATTATCGCCTAAATGAAAAACAATTGAAATCAGTTTTTGAATAAAGGAACCTAATAGTACTATTTATAGCTCTAGTGATTCTCGAGAGATGTTTAGTCGAATGAAAGCTGGATCGAGCTCCGGCCGACGAATTCAAATGGAAAAGAAAGAGAATAGCTCAGTACAGTACTTTAGCCGTAGTAAATCAGTGGATTTGGATAAGAAAAGTAAGTTTACAGAAAGATTCGATGCCAGACAGTACTCTACTCTTCAAATTAAAATCAAGGTATCAAAATAATAAAAACAAAATGGACGTATACTTTTTCAATGGGAATAGTTCCTATTTAATCAGAGGTAATATCTGTAGCAAGAATACTTTTGAATTACAGTTAAAAATGTCTGAATAAGAGTTTATTATCTCATGGTTAAAAATATGACGTTTCAAAAGGCTCACAGTTCAAAGCCTTACACATGTGACATGTTAAATTGGCCGATTAATAACCCGGTATTTCGTTTGGAACGGTATGATTCACTTATAACTTGAAGATATTAAGCCTCAGCTGTCATGTGAAAACATCGTCACATTGTTTCAAAACTGGTATGAAATCGAGTCATACTGTGTTGCCTATTCACCACTTAAATTGTATTTTATATGTGATTGAACGTCTTGACTTTTTTTTAAATATACTCGCAGCGTGTAGTAAGAGTTCGTTTTCGAAACTGAATCGAGTGTTAATCTTAAATGGCAAAATGAATAATTTGAAAACCTTGAACGAGAAAATAAAGTTTTATACTCCCCAATTAAAACGCAGGAGAAATAAAAATGCGGAAGAGAGTTGCGATGATGATAATTTCAGATGCAGAGATTATCCACATACAAATCTAGGTAATATTTTCGAGACTCTAAGTGGTAACTAACCACTGGTAAGGGTATACGTAGAGAAAAATACAATGATGATACGACGTACGAAGAGCAAGGGCGCACTAGAACTAAGTAAAAACTTAAATCAACATTGATTAATAAACCTTGAGTTTGGATTTCGACCAAAATCATGATTTTTTCAAAGTGATCCATCTTCAGTAAAATCATAAAAATTAAGCCCCCGAAAAATATCTTGGGTACAAAATATGATCAAAAAGAGTAATTTCTTTTCAGGGCAGAGAAATCGACCAATTTTGTCAGTTCGACAAGGAAAGGGTTATCAGTAACTTATTAGTAAACTTATTGTCCAAATAATCGAATGTTTGAATCTTGTGAAACCCTTGAAAAAGACAAACTACATTCAAATAGTGGAAGTATAGACGATGTAAACAGAAAGAATAAATCGAAAAATCTTCTTACTGACTTATTCGTGGCAGCTTCAATTGGCGATTCTCCAGGAGTAGATTATTTTTTGAGAGTGCAAGGACTAGTCATGCTTCTCTTCATGGACAAGCAAAAGTCGTTGAACTTCTTATTCGGAGAGGAGCCAATGTTAATTGCAAAACTATTTCAGGTTAATATTCAGTTTTGTTTTATCGTACTAAAGAATGATTTTAAGGATTGACCCCAATTAGTCTGGCTGGAAGTTGTTTGACCCCAAGATATGAAACAATCAGTCTTCTATTAGCTAATAAAGCAGATCCAAATGTTGCTTCTCCAGCTGGTGTCACGCCTTTAATGGATGTTTGTGGACGAGCTTATGAGCCAGAAACAGAAAAATTATGCAATCTTCTCCTCATGAATGAAGCAAAGGCAATTTCAACTGACATTAAAGGCAGAGATGCTACAGGAATCAGTCTAAGTGAATTGTTTGACAGCAGAGTTGACCGGTCACGCATGTCACTAGTTTGTCACAGTTCTAACAAAGTAAGTTTGTCACGGCACTAGTTTGTCACAGTTCTCACAAACTGAGTTTGTCACGTCACTAGTAAGTCACAGTTCCCTCAAAGTGAGATTGTCACGACTCTACCTTGTCACAATCGTGGACTCGAAGTTTGTCACGTCACTAGTTTGTCACAGGTTTCCCAATGTGAGTTTGTCATGTCACTAGTTTGTCACACTTTCATGATAATAAGTTTGTCACGGCTCTAGTTTGGCCGTGACATGGGTGTCACTAGTTCGGCCACAAGAAGTATGGCACGACCAGTCAACTCTGTTTGACAGTACAGATTTGTTTTTTTTTTATTTACAGTCGAACGCCTTAGGATACCTATATGATATAGGCTATATCACAATGGAATTTATCAAATTAATTTCATGAAGGATACCACTTAACTGGATATAAGCGTACGCGAATTCTGTGGGAAATACAAATTGCATCCGAATAATTGCCAATCACGAGAAGATGATCAAGCAGAGAAAAAAGGAGAGTCGAAGACAAACTTACGCCTGAAAATTTTCATGATTTTCGAGTGAACGAATGATGAAACTTTACTCACTGCTCATTCACGTAAAACGGAAAATAAAAAAAGTACGGACATTGTCATGTTTTTAATTGTATAATAGCAGATGAAAGTACATGAAGTACAATATATATGGAGGCAGATAAGTTGGAATATAGAAGGACTCAGGTATGGACTATACCGTATAGTCTATAGAGCGCAGTAAAGTCAACAAATTGACCGTGTGATATGAATCATATCATATGATTCTCATTTAGGATGATTTTTCACGCAAAATCGCTCATATTATAACCAGCAGGCAATTTTCGTTGAGTTGGTGGCGTTTTTTGTACAATTTTGCTCAGATTTCGAATTGATCGGCGCATCCACCCAGCAGGTGGTGGTGGGAGTGTATCTTGTGGATCGGATCTAGATTATGATACATTATTCGATAAAAAGAAAACTTAATTATAAAACTTATATCTAAAAAAACTTACTCGGTTGATTTCGAATTTCCAGCAGCATAACTGTTTCGCGTTCCGGATGGCAATTTCATAGGATCATTTTCTGACGTTTTGCAACAGCGATGTACGAGAAAAATTATTATAATAATCAATATAAATCCTAATAATCCAACACCAACAATTGAACATTTCGCCATTATTGTGAGACCTCGATTTTCACCAAAAATTTGTTCATCGTTATTTGCAAAGGAGCCCCAATCGGATATTTCGTAATTAGAATCGATCTTAATGGCATCTTCGATCATCAATTCGCCTTTAACTGCTTCATACGAATTTTTTATATT